>BMAW01037828.1:271223-421737 GCA_019974015.1 Nephila pilipes
GTGGTATGCTTCAGTTACATGTGCTACGACCTTTGTGTTATAGATGGTTTTTCTCTTCGGCATTAATTATAACCTTAGACTCCTTTTGGTCTTTGCAGAACTGAATCAACAGCAACTGAAATGATGAATATACCTGTTATGTTCATGTAGCTCCTTTTGTAATTGGCTAATTCTGACAACACCCTGGGAAAATCCACCACAATGGTCTTTTGCTTTCATCACAGAAATAAAACTGAAGAAGAAGGTTGTTGAGGCTAAGCCAATAGGCTATCTGTAGTACCTGGCCTGGACTTTAAATGTGCATAAAATTTCCTTCCTTCGTTCTTTTGCTCAGACAATCATCTGAAACATCCATTATACTTGCAATTGTAGAAGAAAATGTTAATGACATGGCTAAGAAGACTATTCAAGGTTCCAGGAAGGATAATAACGGAAGCTTTGGTTGACCACCACTCCAGCACATTCCTGGGGTTCTTCTATCAGCACCTGCGGCACCTGAACAGGGCAAACGTTTTCCGATACTGACAATTTTATCATTTGAATAGTCAATATATTTCATATTTAAATGAGACAAATTTTAGAGTCACAAGTAAATTAACTTTGATCTTTTATCATTGTATTTAATTACGAGCTGCCTGATTCCGCGATGGGGGTATTAGAAAGTAATTTTCTTCGCTCTATGTACTTCAGGATGGCTTTTAGTATATTTTGGTAACTTCTCTATGTTCTTCAGGATATTTGTGAATATATTTTGTAGCAGCTGGTCTTACTTGTTTATATCTAATTGGACGAATCTTTTCTTCATTTCTTTACCTTTATTTAGTTGAGAGATATTACATCATTAATAATTGATTCACTTGGAACTTGAAAATCAATGTTAGATAATGGTTGAGTCTGATAACATTTCTTGGAGGCTGAAACACTAAAGTGGCATTTTCTTCCATTTTGTTTCACATTATCATAATAGGTTTTAACTACTTCTATTTGGTAATCAACTATTTAATAAGGCAATCAAAATGGCTTAATATTACAGTTTCCGTAAAACACAATGTTCCCCCTGAATTGTTTCCCCAACCGTCTCAAGGCAGCCACCGAGCTTCGAACTGATGGGAAATAGCTCTGCTATGAAATTTAGCAAATAGATCCATACGTTTGGTTTACACATTCGGTAAAATAATCGTTCAAATTATAGTAGACATTTAGATTAGCAATTTAAACCGATCCAGTTGTCGGAAACCATTAGAAACAATATTTCTCATTTTATCGCCATGATATGTGAACACCAGCAAAGATGACGAAAATAAACATGCTCCGTAGCCAGAATTTTAAAACTTTGAAAGAGTAGATATTCCATCGAGTCAAATGTATTCAACATCCATTAGAACTATAACTGAAAAGTAAATATGAAAATCAATTTTATCAACCTACAATGAAATACTTTTCAAGTTAGAAAAATCTAGCAAATTAACTTTGATAAATTATTTTAAATTCAACAAAATACTAACAAGAAGGAAGTATAATAAAATTTTAGCAAAAGTCTGCATTATTCGTGATCCTTTTGCAAAGGATATCTTCTGGTGGCAACATATAGATTAAGCTGAATAGTCAGAATAGCTCTTAAAATCATAGCATTAAAATAATTCTCTATTCTGAAAACCATAAAATATCCAGCCATTTTAAAATGAAAAATGTTTATTTCTAAATAAAAACTAAAAGTACAAAATACAGAAACAAACTTTTGCATGATATTTACATTAGTTACAATTAATAAGTACATCAAATAAATATTCTGATAACTTCTTATTTTTATTAATGACATAAGACAACATGCCGTTGTATTCATTTATTCAAAAACCAACTTCAATATCTTAGTTGGGTGCATTTAGATTTAGTGCAATTTATCGTCGTATGTAAAATACTTTCTATAAATTTGAACATACGTCTGAGTTCTAACAATAAAAATTATGTTTGCTCAGCAAAGCCGAAATCAGCTAGGGTTACCATGACATAGCTTTTAAATTCACAATGCAAAGGTCATTGAAATGCTTAACGAAGCGATTGGAAGATATTTGGTGATATTTGCAAAAGGCCTCTTCTCAAAATCTTGCAAATCGTAGGCAGCTTCAATATTAGATTATTTGGTATTTTCCATTTCCTTGCATTGGAAATCTAAGCCAATAAACTTAATTGGTAGCTATACACAATTATACATTTAAAAATATCATCCGTTTGGCGTTGGTCATGTAATTTTGGCGTATTCGTAAGTAATATAACGATGGATAAGAAAAGATTAACCGATGATAACTACATTTTGGTTAAGAATTCCATAAATCGTTCTTAGTGAAGCGTCTACGTTGCAAAATGAGTAACTGTACCAAATTTAAAGTCAATCAGTTGCTAGTCTTAGAGATATGATGAGTCAGTCAAGTAGTATTTAAACATATATAGATTGCATAAAAAGTAATCCCTTGACTTTAGTTAAGGGTTTACTTTTAATTAAAAATGTAGGAAGAGATCGTAAGACGTTAATTATTGAGAATTATATTTCACTTAAAAATTACATGCAATTTTGTCCTTACATCAAATACTTAATTCAAAAGGACTTCACTGCAGCATTCCATTGAAAAAGTTAATAAAAATTAACAGTGATTCACTGCAAATAAAACATTTAATATACAAATTTTCTTAAATCATTCTTTGCCCTTTTTAACACATAACAGTATGAGTAAGCCAAAGAAAAATGCTGACAATACAGTGTTGAATATTTGAAGTATGGTTTTATTTCATCACCAGGAAATAGTACTTTACCTATGTGTCTTTTATGTAATAAAACTATGTGAAACGATTCAATGAAGCCTTCTAAGCTTGAGGAATATTCAAGAAAAATCCATAATGACAAAAAAGATAAGATTTAACGTTTTTTCAAACAGTCAAAGAAAAATATTTAAAAAAACATCGTCACTGCAACAACTGATAGGGACAACATCTAAGCGAGATAACGATGAGTTGCATGCTTCCTATAACATTTCTTTATTGATTGCAAAGTCCAGAAATCCGTACATTATAGGTGAAGAACTTATTTTACCAGCTGTAAGTGAGATAATATGCACTGTGTTGCAGAAACCAGCTTTCAACATTATAAAAAGAATTCCTCAGAGTAATAATGCAGCACAAAGGAGGATTGACAAAATGGATCAGTGCATAGAAAATTCTTTATGTGAGTACTTAAAAACATCTGAATTTTCCATACAGCTTGATGAGTTCCCTTTACCAGGAAATGAAGCTTTACTTTTAACTTATAGAAGATTTGTAAAAGAAGAAATTTTTTGCCAAGAATTGTTATTTGCTAAATGTTTGGAAACCGATACGAAAGGTGAAACGTTATTTACTGAATTAAAAAGATTTTTTGATGTAAAAGCTATACATTTGACTAATATTATTTCTGTTACAACTAACGGTGCTCCAGCAATTGTAGGAAGATACCGAAGCTTTCTGACATACTTAAAAGAAGTTTCACCGAATGTATTTTCAATACATTGTGTCATTCATCAACATCATTCAGTCGCAAAACATCTTAGTGAATGTTTGCATGGATCATTAGATTATGTCATTAGAGCAGTTAATAAAATCAGAAGTAATGTGTTCAGTGAGAGATTTTTTCCTCATCTTTGTTTGGAAAATGATGAAGACTATAATCATTTACTACTTCACACAGAAGTATGTCTTTTATCTAAAAGTGCAAGTTTAAATCAATTTTATGTACTCTTTGATTTAGTGTTGGAATTCCTGGAAAACAAAGACTATGATTTGCGATGCAATTTAATTAACTCAAAAAATGACATAGCCTATATGACTGATTTATTTGTCAAATTTAATGAAACCAATTTGAAACTACAAAACTTACGCTTTTAGTTTTGATTAAAATTAATTGAAACTATTTAGTTTCAATTAAATTTAATCAAAACTAAAAGTGTAATATCTACGTTTGTTGCAAAACTTTTTCTGTATAAACAAAACTTGAGAAGAGGAGAATGTTCTCAGTTTCCAAATCTTTCAAAATTACAAAATAGAGATGAAGACTTGCTTGCTTACTGTCAACACCTAATGGCACTTCATACAGTCCTGAACAAAAGATTTGAAGACATTCTTCACTTGGATATTCCCGACTGGGTGCACAAACTTAAATCTCCAATATAGATGAATCTATACTAATACAGGAGTAATTTATTGAAATATCCACAATGTTTGAACAAGGATACCACACATTCTGGTTAAAAAAACAGATCTCGATTTCATATCCTACATTATGAGTTATTGTACAAAAGTTGTTGACTGCTTTCCGTCTACCTATTTGGCAGAACGAGGATTCAAGCCGTTACAAACTTTTTAACAAATAAACACTTTTACAACAAAATAAATATTATCTATAATGCACTTTTTTTTGCTTATTAATTTATGTAAAAAGTAAAGTAAAACCTCAATTTAATTACCATGATCCAGTTTTAATATTTTGAATGAATTAAAATATAATACTTGGGCTTTCAGTTTTTCCATCTTGTTGCCGAAACAAGTAGACAAAAAAAAAAGTTGATAAGAGAGCATTATATACATGGTATCAAGATACTGAGAATTCAATACAAACATCATTTAAATAATTTAAAAAGGCTATATAAAATAACAAATATACTTAAAAACAATTATCCACCAAATCAACATTCAAACATAAAAATCCAACTATATTGGTATTCAACATTTATATTATTGAATTAGCAAATATGCAAGCCACCTATTTTGGATCACATGAAATAAGATTTTATCCCACTTTCTTATTTATTACTAAGACTCTCAACTTTATTTGTATGTCCCTCATAACAAAATTTCATGTCTTAAACAGATGGAATGTAGAAGTAAAAAATTTGAGAAAGTACTTTTAGAATAGTTTTGTTGTAAAGAAACTGGCTGATTAATGCAGAGTATGGGAGTTATTTTGTTTTATAGATAATGACTGGCAGAAACTCCCGAAATTACAAAAGGAAAACATATGCATTGTATATATCATCTTGCAGTTTTGTGTGAACCTTAATAAATCATATATTTATGACTTTAGAATTCATTAATACCAGTGGTTTGCATGAATAATTGTGTGCAAGTGATGTACAAAGCAAAATGGAACAATATTTTGTTCAAAGAATAATGAGCATTACATTCAGGTTGAATATTACCATGATTCATTGGACATATACCAGATAAGACTTGATCAGGACATTTTTTTTTATTATAATGTGTGTATGTATCATAGTTTTATACATACTATTAAATATTATACATTCTAAATAACTTCTACAGAAATTTAAATAGTTCTTTATGGTGTTGAAATAATTCCTAAACAGTTCTGGATTAACCTTTTGAAGACGGCGGGTTTTGTGAGGAAAAGGCCCTTAAAGACGGCGCTTTAGGCGATGTTTACTTCCCCCTTTTTTATCGCTGATTGATGGCACCATACATAGGCGTACAAAAGAAGCAGGGTAGATGCTGGGGGTGGGGATGTTCGCGGCTTAGAAAGTCCCTAAATACAAAGAGTCTCCCTTTCTTAGGGAAACATATTTTCTTGGAGAACTCAATGTAGTAATTTCAATTTCAGTTCAAAAGATTTGAGAAATTTATTTGTTTTATTTTTTTAAAAAAGAAATTATTTCCTAACAATTTAAGCTGCTTTTCACCTAGATTTCCTCTTCAGTATTATTAAGAGCATTGAGAGAAATAGCACAAAACAATGATGATAATATAAAGTATTGCATAAAAAAATGTAAACAAAGATACATTTCATTGTAGACAAAGGTACACACAATAAACTAAACCAAATTTAATTGATATTATTCAAGTAAAATTTATTTATATTTTGATTTTCAGTAAATTCATTAAAATAGATATAAAATATTTTAAATTTATTTTTAATTCTTTTAAATGCAGAAATTTGATACACACCTGGTGTTAAAACTTAAAATAATCAAATTAGAAATAAGAAGTAAATAATATGATTCTTCATAAATTGTACGTAATTATAATCAGTAATACAAAATAAAATAAAAAGCAAAATTGCTGATCCTGTCTCTTGATGTTATAATGTAAAATTCAGACTTTCTCAAATCGATAATGAAGTAAGTTTAAAAGCTCTTATAAGTATTCACAGCATTTGTATAACAATAGACATATCATCATAAATCAACTATGCTCTTTTGGAAACTTCATTATTACTTAATTTATAATTATTTTTCTCTTTTAGAACATGCCAGAGAAATCTTAAAAATTTAAACCCTCTTAAGAATTTTCCTATATATCTTTCATGAAGGAATGATACATTTGATGTATAATTGTCATTTTTTATTGTTCCATAATCCATTATACTGTGATACATTAATATTCATAATATTGAATGAATCCTAAGATTAAGTCTAAATTTTATTAACAAGCATTTTTCAAAAATGAAAACTTTATTTTTCTTTGACCTAATTCTTCCTATATATCTGAAAATTATGATAAAATATTCACTATGACAAATAAATGAGATGAATAAAAAGCAAAACCATTAAAAAAAGGTGTTTCGCATTATGCTCTAAAATGTGAGTATCCTAAGGCTATAAATGTTGGCCTTTGTTAAATAGTGCCACATTGTAGTTTCCACATGTTTTGAAGGTTAGGTCAAACAAAAGGTGACGATTAGGTGTTCCAACGTGTAGCAGAGCTGATACGCATTAAATCAAAATCTTTACGTTGCCGCGGTGTGGAAATTAGAAGTGGACGCTCTAGCTCGGCTATCGTTCTCGTTACTTGTTTAAATTATGAGGTCCGTCTTATTACTTTGTCTCTTATGTTACTTGTAAATGAAATATTAATAATTTATCACTTTACCTACGTGTTCCTAAAAATAAATTCTTTAAATGCACATAAGAAATTTAAAATTATATTTTTTCCAATAGTAATAAATGTTTCAATTAGTAAAAAAGAGGAAATGCTTTGAATTTTTAGAATACTTCTAGTAAAACGCAAACAATAAGCTGATATCGAAGACAAAATATTATGACTGCAAACATTTTTAAGTTGCCAAGGAGCTTCACGTATCTCGGTAATCTTGTTTATATAAAAGGAATATATGATTCTTATTTGTACTTAATTGTTTCTTTTGCAAGTAATGACAACATACTGGAGCTTCTTACCTTTTTTTCACTTTTCGTACAAAAAGTTATATTCTTAACCTTTGGATAATCCTTACTTTTTATTTAAAATTTCAAAAGAATTGCATAATATTGCTTAATTCTAAGATTACTGCTCTGATTTTTGTGCGATAATAAACTGATTTTTGTGTGTGATTTTGTGCATATGACAGAGCCAAAGCCAATACATTCCTACGAAGCCAACTCTTTCGATCAACATTCAAAATAATTACAAAAATCTTTCCTTCTCAACGCACAGACTCCTCAGTCGGTTTAGAAAAAACTGACAACAATTTTTCTTTACTTTCTTCAAAACGAAGGAAAACTTTAGCTTCAAATATCGTTTTTTCCCTCCCCCCCCACTTCGTCTGGACAGTCCCCTAAGTGACTGGGTCCTTTTTACATTATCTCTGAAAATCTAACACAATATCAGTTCTCTGAACGGTTATTTTCAGTTTCCCGATAACGTTCGCAAAGTAGAAGGCCTTCTTTTAAGTTGGTCGGCATAGTTTCTATTTATCCTATGTCCGACAATGTAACAGAAAAGGAAATCACTTTCTAAAGCTTTATTACGGCAATAAGAGGAAGAACCACGGAAGAATAGTTTTCCGGCTACATGAAAGCAACCTTGAAGATTTACAAGAAGGCAGATGTGCATTTCTAGGTTTTATTACACCAAAAAGGCATATGATAATCAATAATGACCAAAACCTGAAAGAATCAACAATAATCAAGAGGGAGAAGCATTCTTTGTCGATATGAAAGCTTTTACAACTTGTTTTTCATGCTCATTTACAAGAGCCATTTGATTCTCTATTCAGAGTTTCAAACGTTCGGGTGCCCGAACATTCCTTTCTTTGTACTATCGTACATAAAAAGTGTGACTCATGAATAAATAGGCGAGAAAAAAAAAGAAAACGAACCCCTTTTTTATTTCAATGTAACTATCTGTTAGATTCTGATTATATTTATTTTTCAAATATATTTTAGAGTATTTTGCAAATTTTATCGTAATTATTATTATAAAAGAAACTTATATTTTTTTTTTAAAAAAAAAGTTCTTTAAAGTTTCAAAAAATCAGGAAATCCAACACTGTAGAACTTTTAAAGTATAATATATAAGAAAAGCAAAAATTTTATTCTTGCTTCTAAGGTTTTTGTATAAATCGGGGAATTTTTCTTATGCTAAAGAATTCGTAATATTCGTCTCCTACAAATTTGAAAGAAAAAATATCGGAATTAATAGTTTTTGTTTCGAAGACTCAACTTTTATACATCAATTGTCATAATAAAAAATGTCGGAAATAGTTTCTTGCTTTTATAAATTCGAAACACTACAATGTACAGTTTTAAAAATCTAAATAAAATATATCTGTAATTTTTTTTTTGTTGCAAATATTTTTTCTTTTTTTGTTGTTTATACACGATTTAAAAAAAAAGTTTTTTTTTTTTTTTTTTTTTTTTGATGTTTCGATATAAAATTCTTAAAAACTGTTTTTCAATAAGCATAACTTAAGATAACAATAAAAATACGCTTCTGTACAGCAATACATTGTGTAATTATGCACAAATTTCATCAAAAACAGAATGCAAAAATTGCTTCAAATTCTCCACAAATATATTTTAAGTAGTTTTACAGGTATAAAAGTTAATAAAAATGTAGAACTGAGGTATTTTTAAATCTGCAAGATGCATAGCAATACATGTATTAGTAAAAAAACATTCATTATGAAAATATGTAATTATATTCTTTAGTATGAAAAAAATAAAATAAAAATCATAAAAAAAAAATCACCACTTAAAGTTATAACACTTTTTTGAATAAACTTTGGAAATAAAATTTTTATGTAACATATATTTCTTAGTAATATTTATATATATTATTATTTGAATAATAAAGTAAAGTGGAACTCTTTAATAATAAAGTGGAACTAGAAATTAAAAATTTATTTCCAAATATTTAAATATTAAGTTCAACATATTAATCCAATAATTTCATTACAGCGGCTCCTTTTATCACATTATTTCCTGTAAAAGGTAAAATTGTCGCTTTATGGGTTATTTGTGGGTCGTTCCAGATTATTTTATTTTGTTTTTCGGAGACAACCTCATCTTCAACCTCTGGACTCAAATTTAAAGATTGATCTAAATCATCTTCCTCATTTTCTAACTCACAATCAGAATCAGAATCATCAAAAATTTCGTCTCTAAATCAGCTAAAATATTCTGAATCTCTTCCGTGGTAAGTTCTCTTTTACGTTTAGGCATTTTTTTTTAAAAAAATCAAATTAATTTAAAATGAAATGATTAAGTAATCGAGATGACAAAATCACTTACAAAAATAACTATGCACTCACTGCTAGTGAGAATTTGAGTATGAAGGAAAAAAGAGGGATTTTTAGGTAAGGGTGAAAGAGGAAACTCTAACCTCCTCCCTTCTGAATACAAAAGAAACCGGTCAAGCAGATGATGTTCCGGGGCTATAATAGGCCTCATGCTGATTCGAAAGCTGTTTACAGGGGAAAGCACGGCCTGGCCGCTACATCGGTCAGCGCCGGCTTTTAAGGGTATGTTCCTTTTGGCCTGTAGATCGGCCAGCCGTCCTCAAAAGGTTAATATAGAATGGTAATGTGAAGCTAATAGTTTTAAATACCCCTCAATAATTATTGTTTCAAAATTCAATAACTGCTTAAAACTGATATAAATATTAATTCCAATACATTTTCTAATAGATACCAAATAAAATAATAATAAATAATAAATCTAATAAAACCAATTTCCTCACATCCAAAACTCCCAAGAAGCATTAATTTATCAACACCATCACATTATCAAAATTTTATACAGAAAATGTATATCAAAAAAATATCATGCAATATGTGTCTCATTCGAACCTTCTTTTAAAGCAATTCAAATTCTGACATCGAAAAAAGCTATTATTACAAAATCACAAATAACACATTGTATACAAACAATACATATTATTTTCCCAAACAAAAATTTCAATTTAAAAGAATGGTCACTGAATTATACAAGCTGAAAAAATGAAAAACAAATCAAAAATTTAGAAATGAAACTCAATCAAGAAATATGATGATAATTTGCTTTTTCCAGAAAGCATTTTGTCCTAACTTTAAATAATTTCCTTTCATGGTAATATTTTAAAACTTATGCTTTACAATAAAACATATAGTGCTTTTATTAGCTCCATTTTTAATTTGTGATCAAATATTGGTAACTGACCATGTACTATTAATTAAAACATTAAAAATAACTAAAATCCTATAGATATTTCTAAATTTTTTGTTTTATTTCGATAACAGCAATCTAGTTATTTTTATTAAAATGTATCTACAACAGTACAAAATTTTTACAATTTAAAAACAAATCAATCATATATTCAGTTAAAATCTTCTTCTAAAAAGCTCAAGTTACACTTATAAAAGATGGCAATAGAAAGTCATTCCCATCTCATTTAAAACATTGACAATAAATTTTTTAAAAAAAATACCCACATACATACTTGATTCCTGAATTTCAAAAGAACCATATATTGATTGGGCTTATTATCTTTAATAATCCTCATATTTTCAATATCATCACTGAAAAAAATTATTATTGATTACTATAATGGATTTCAATAACAATAAGCAAGCATTTTTAGTTTCTTTAAAGTTAAATAATGGTGGCAATTTCAATGATTCAGTTTAGTTTTATTAATGGTACACTAGAAGCAACATGAGGGTTATTAACGATGAACCTTGTAATTTTGACTCTCGATTAAGTGACGAAGATGACACCTGAGCTTGCACCTCTCTCTCCTAACTTCCACACCACGCCAATAGGAGGACTTTGGGCCCTGACAGATTTAACATGCATGAGCCCCTTTTGTGGTATCAAGGCTTGAACCCACGACTCAACTAATACTGCCAGGGACAAGTCCACGACCACTAGGCTACAATTACCACTAATAAATAATGAACTGCTAAAAATCGTACAAATGTTTCAAACTGTTAAACATGCAGTATAGATATAAATTAATCGGGTGATCCAGAAGTTAGCACAAACTTTAAAAATTAATAATTATTGAACAATTAAAGATAAAAAAAAAAACTCCAGTTTGCACCAAACAGAAAGAAATTAAATCAGGTTTTTTTTAAAGAAATAAAAAAATGTTTGAATATTTCTTTATTTTACGAATAGATGTCACAACAGGGTTTCTGAGATTGGATTATGCAAAGCAATAGATGGTATAAAAAGTTAAGTTATATCAGATAACTGCAGTCAAATCTGTATGCATACAAATGCTATCATAGTGGAGACAGCCCTCTTAGTGAAACTGTTTTATAAGTATTCAGAAAGTTCCACAGCAGAATTACAAGCATATCGTTGGATGCATGATAGGCAAGATGGCAAAGGGTCGTTGACATGTTCTGCATTGAACAAAATGACACATAAATTTGAAGCTACAAGTTGTTTCGCTTCTAGTCCAAGAAGTGGCCAGCCTTCAACACCTTCTAGTGTTGCTCAGACAATCAAATAGGCAGTGCAATCCATGGTGGTAATTTCTGTACATAGAAAATGCAGCGTTCAAGAAGTTTTGAGACAGACAGGTTTGTCTTATGGAAGTGTCTGGAGAGCACTGAACATTATCCTGAAATGATATCCATAGCAATATAATCATGAACTGAAACCTGGTGACATACTCACTCTTCAAAAATCTGAGAATTGAGTATTCAGTAACATTGGTCAACAGCACCACTGGTTCATACTGTGTTTTGGATGGATGGAGCACATATCACATTGTCTGGCAGCGTTAGCACACACATTTTCATGTAAGGAGCACATCAAATCCATATGCATTTGTTCAAGAGCCCCTGTATGAGCCAAAAGTAAATGGCTTGTGTTTTCTCACCCCATTTTTCTTAATTGGTCAATTTTTTTCAAGGAGGTCAAAGGAACATATTTAAAATGGTTTTTGTCACTGGTGGGCACTACGCAGCATCATTGCAGAGCCAAAACAACAAGTGGAACAGGCACCACACAAGATGGAGATGCAAGATAGAGCACCCCCATCAACTGCTGTGCCCATTTAATGTCTTTTCACTCAACATTTGAAGAGGATCATATTATCTTATCCTTTCTCTTCACACATGGCCTCCCAAATACACCAATCTGACACCATGTGACTTTTGGTTGTGAGGATTCTTGAAATTAATAGAGTACCAAGACAAATATATCATTGTCTGCATTGAAAGATTCCATCCGCCAACATGCATCAGCTATACTGCAAGAAATGTTACTTAATGCAGAGAACAGTGTAGTATCTCGTCTGACATTAGTGCTTCTGAATGATGGAAAGCACACTAAACAGATATAAGTTTCCTAGTAACATGTCAACAACTTGTCACTAGTATACCATCTGGTGATCAAATAAAGAACTACTCAAAGTTTTTTTTTTAATTCATCAAAAAAAAAAAAAAAAAGAAACCCAGCTTAATTTCCATCCGTTTCATACAAAATGTTGCTTTTCTTTATTTGTTCGTATATTATTTTTGGAGCACCCAGTATATATATAACCTTTTTTATATTTTCTTAAATGTTTTCTCTTGCTTTGCTTTGAATTTTTAATAAAGCTTAGTTTATTTAACTTGGAAGTAATTTTTATGTATGATTTTATCCTTAGTTTTGAATTAAAATTTTCATATATAATGCATGTTCTTGAATTCTTTTATACTGTTTTTAAGTAATTTATCCTTCCAATTAATTTTATATTATTTTAAGTAAATGTATGGCTTTTTTAGTTTATAACATTTCGAATGCTTTAAATTATGATAATATTTTTAACTTGAATGGTTTAAGTGGTTTTTTTTTTTCAATTGTTTCTCAATTAATTCCGTAATATTTGCAATTTTTTAGTTCTAATAGTTGTATTAATTTTGATTTTTATAATTATAATTTCTAGTATTATTTGATAAGTTAATATATATATATATATATATATATATATAATAAATAAGTATAATCACACACACACATATAAATACACAAACATACACACATATGTGTGTGTCAAAATTCAGAAAAAAAAAGCAAAAAATTTATAAAATCAGAAGAAATATTCTTGGAAAGTATTTTTCTTAGTTTTTGAAAAATATATCTATATTCTATTCTGGGGATTTTTTTTTTTTATAAAACTAGTTTTACATTAATGAATATTTAAGACTGATTTTAGTTCAGTTAGCAAAACTTGTCAATGAAGTAATATTAGTATCATACAGAAAAACTTATTTAATAAAATAAACCTTCCAAACAGAAATTTGCAAAACACATAAAAAAAAGTTTAACCAGAGAATATTTAAAGCAAAACTATAATCTTGTTTAATATCAAATCGTAGGTGTGAAAATATTGCATGAATTACTAACTAAAAATTGAAAAATCAGTTAAATGGGGTTTTAAGAAAACTTCATAGCTATTAATATTTTTATATCACATTAAATTCTAATATTAAATTTTTTTAATACGTATAATAAAATAGTAGGACATATAAAAGAGATATTGCTTTGTAATTGAAATTAACTAAACAAAGATCAATTTAGATTTTGTCTTTCACATTTTTATTAAATCAAAATGATGTATAAACTCAACCAAATTAATTAAAATAGTTATTGTAAACTAATTAAAAAAAATTCCCAAATATACTGAATTCCACATCATTAAATTACAAAATACTAAATATTATAGTGTAATATTAAATTATGTTACATTTAAAGCTAGTGTGTTTTCTTATAACTCAGTTATAATCTAAACTAAAAATTAAACTTTTTGAAAATTTTTTAAATTATTTCTGACACACCATACAATTTATGTTATTTAAAGATTCCTTCTGAAAACAAAAATATATGTGGTATAGGTCTCCACTTACTAAACTGGAGCAACAAACTGAAGCAAATCATGTGTTGTCATCGCTGCCGGAACAGCTAAAATACAAAGCATTTCACTTCTTTCAGCTTCTTCTGCAAGAGTCGTCCGATGACTGGAAATATTGAAAATGAACAGGAATTAATAAGATACAAACTATAGATAAAAAAGTTTTAAAAACTTTTTTAACATTAATTAAATTAAAATGTTACTTAATAATGGAAACAATATTAAATATTCATATTAGCAGTTAAACATTCCATTGCTTTGGAACTAGACCCAATTAAGATAATCAAATATCTCAATGATTGGATGAAAAATAAATAAAATTTGCTCATAACATATTAATTTAATGACTACAACAATGTTTACATTTTGAATACTTACATACAATATTAAAATATCACAGCATGAATATATTAGTCAAAGCCAGTTAATTGTTTTGATATCTTTACTTGTTTCCCTTGCAGACAAGTCTCAAATCCATTTAACATTGAGTTGATGTAGTTACACTCAGTTTGCCATTCTATGCATTTTAGCAATAAGTCCAGGTATACAAACATCTCATTAACATACAATCCCACACCTAGTTCAATAATAATGGAGTCTCCTGTATTCCAAGTCAGTAATGAGTTCTTTTCTAGCACTTTGAGTTCAATAACAAAATTTGGAATTCAAGGTCTAAAGAATGAAACATCAGCCTGCATCTACATCGACATCTTTTGAACTACACTCGGAACATTAAACATCAAGGAATTTTCATTGTGATGATTTTTAGGTCCTCAATCAACATTTGGTCAATTTTGTTAGTCACTTGATTTGGTATTTATGGACCTACCTTTCTTCTTCCTCTATCTGCCACTCCCTCCAATCTTCTATTTCTTTGTGCATCTCTTCCTTGGTTGAAAAGCTTTTCAATTTGTTTAAACTCTCTTTAATGAAGATGACCCCCACCAAAATATTTACTTCAATGATTTTCTGTGTTCATGCAGTTTTTTAAATCAATCTCTACATAATAAGTTGCAATACTTTATTTACTATGATTTTTCATCAAAAGTTTCCTTAACAGTAGTCTCCAGTAATGGCACTCCATACAAATGATAACTGGCTGATATTTCGGCAATGATAAATTCGCTATATTTGTTTGAAAGATGATTGTATTTTCAGAAGTCTGTTTCTCTTTCTAGAAGGTTTTCTGTGAGATAGGTGCATTGTCAATGAGTAATATCTTTCAGCCATTTTTTTTTTATGATGTGACGTTTCGTTTCCAACAAGTTTGAAAACTTCCACCACACCATTTAGTAAACACAGTAGCAATTATCCAAACCTTTGATCAATATTTGTTACAAAAGATTATTTTTTTTACAGTGTTTAAGTCCTCGGGTTAGAAAGGGTATCTGTCTATTTAAATAAGAGATATTTTATGGTTTACTTGTCCATGGTAGCCAAATGGTCTTCATTGCAAACTCACGGCTGGTATTGTTTTCATCGAGTATTGGGTTCAAGATCTTATGCCACTAAAGATGTGCCATGTAATGGGATGGATGCGTGTTAAATAATGTCAAGGTCCCAAGTCCTCCCGTTAAAATGATGTGAAAGTTTGGAGAGGGAGGTGCCAGCTGATGTATTATCTTCATCACTTGATCAAAGTTCAAAATTACAAAGTCTGTCGCCAATAGTCCTTGCATTGCTTTAAGTGCGATGTTTATAAACAATCACACATTGTGATTTACACAGTTTTTATTAACCCTATTACAAGGAGCACTAGATTCTCTTTTAGAAGCTAAAGTTGTTCTAGATAAAGCTTTCCATGTAAGGCCTGATTCATCCACATGTTTCAAAAATTTAACATCATAGGATTTTATAAAAATTTTGAATTTATCAAAAAAGTTTTCTGCTGGTTTTGAGTTTGATGATAACTTCTTATCATTTAAATATTACTCACAGATTATGAGCAATTCCTTAAAATTCCATAGCCGCACATTATGTGCCTTTATGGAAAACAAACCATTTTAGAATTGCTTAGCAAAAAGTTTAAGTTTTTACAAATGACTGATCCTGTCTTGAAAAAGGGTATTCAGGCTTGCTGCAGTAAAAATCACTTGAATACAGCTTCTCCAATTTCTTTGTTTTCTGCCATTTTCAGGGCTTTTCTTGGAAAAACTCTTATTTCCACTCTCAAGAACAGACACAAAGTTTAAAATTTAAGACTTTCTTTTTTTCAGGTCTGACACTATTGATGTTCCCAAGCTACACATATCAGCTAACTGCTTAGTCACTCCTTTCCTTAAATGTTAAATAATTTCCATTTTGTCTCCCAATACATGTTTCTTCTTTAGAATCTATACTGCACAGTAAACAAAGGAAGAAGAAACTTAATAGCAAAAGATCAGCACAATGCCTAAACCTACAGTAGAAGTGACATTTCTTTTATTATTTCACCAACAATTATTTCCAATCAATTTTTTTTAAAAAAAAAAATTAGATAAATTACACTTAATATAAAATTTTGATTTTTTTGTGAACGTTTAAAACTTTCAGTATGGTAATTTTTCTTAAAGTTAATTATACTAAAAGAATGATTTTTTTCACTTATTAGATAATACGTTAATATGTATTTTTACTTATGAATTTAAAAGTTCATACAATTTATCTTTAAAGTATGTAAGTTACAAAATTTTTTACTAAGCGTAATAGAAAAAAGGTATACATAACAAAAATCTAAATAAGAAACACTTATGAAATAAACTTAAAAGATAGCTCAATACAAAAAGTACATTTAAATATAGTCACTTAAATATAAGATCCACTTCTCAGTAAAAGAAATCAAAACTACATTTTGGTTTTCGTCAATGTCTTATTAGAAACTATATGAAGACTATTTGTAATGAACCTTATAATTTTAAGCCATGTCCAAGTGAAAAAGACAACATTCTTGAAATGGTATCTTAATCTCCAAACTTCAACCTAGCTTTATGCCAATATACTGCAATCTTAAAGATAATACTTTTTTGATCATTTTTACAATGATTATATTTTACAGAGTAATTTTCATTTCCAAGTAAGTAATAATATATAAATACAAGTATAAAGTTGAGAAAATGAAAATCATAAGATGAAGTTGATAAAGCATACTTTTTTCTCCCTTTAAATCTAAAAACATGCAGATCAAGGAATGGTCAAAAATATGTCATTACTAAGTTTTTAAGCATAATATAAATTCACATTTTCAGTTAATTAGTATTTTGTTAGTCAAGCTGTTATTTCCTTCTGAAATAATTCAACTAATATGAAAAAGGATGTTTTCATAAATGAAAATGGCAATCTTTAAATAATAAACAATGCTAGTTACTGCAAGAAAATACAGGGTGTCTGCACAGGCTGTTGAACTAGGAAAAAGTTCAAGCCTAGTATGTACCTTAACAACATCGTCTTGATTCAAACCAGACAGCTGTTGTAGGCTTATCTAGAAATCTAGTTTCTGAACTTCAGAACTCAAGATGATTAATCAATATTTAATATAACATGGCTTTTAAAGAATTGAAGGAAATAAGAAATTTGTTTGTTGAAATAAATCTTCATTTAAAGATGAGGATCATGAGTTTTCTGGGTAAATTAGAAAAATTATCAATATTTTAATAAGCTCCAAAAGTCATAATTTGCACTATATCATAAGTTGTCACTCAAGTCAAGTGAAATCACACATAATGTAAAAAATAAACAAGATATAAAAACTTACTTTTCTTTGTATAAATGAAGCAGCCCTTTGGTAACTTCAACAAAATGATTTCCAGAAGCAAAATTAATAGGTCCAGGATGAAGTAGTCTATTTCTTTTATCTGGATCAGTATTTGTACACTCTTGTGAATTTATACTATCCTTGACATTTTTGTCTTCAGTAACTACTTCAACAGGAAGAACATTAGTATCTTCAGTAGTTACTGTATTTTCAGTTGATTTTAATAATATATTTTTTTCATTACAATTATTTAAAATATCTCCATTGTTTTTAGATTTTTGCTTTTCTTTTTGAGAAGACTCATTCTTTGATAACTTTTTCAATGCATTAGCATGGGATTTCTTTTCATTTGCTTTACTCTTTGAAGATTTTGTTGAAGATGAAGTAGGTTTTAGATGTGATGCTGGTTTTGTAGAATTTGATGCTGTGCATACAACTTCTTTCGTACTAGAAGAATCAGTAACAATTTCCTCCAAAGCTACAGTATCTGAAACTGCAAAATTACCCATTCATAATCAAAAACTGTATAGCATTATATAAAAATACAATGGTAATTTAGTACGATTAAGGATTCCTTCACAAAAATTTTTATAATGGAATCCATTAATCTTGCCTTTGAAACTAAAAATTTGGACATGCCTGTAAGTAATAATTTACAAGTGAATTTATTTATTTTTAATTAATAAATTGAGGATTCTCTCTAAATATTATACTTTCTCTCTCTCTCATTATAGATTAATTTTATTACAGAAGTTATCAGTCAACTTCCGAACTTCTGCACTCAGCTTTTTATTTCGAAATTACATATGAATCTTCAATGAAAAATTCTGAAATGTTAAGGAGACACTAAAACTTAATTTTGGCAAATACATAACAAAAACAATAAAAATTACTTTTTAAGGGCAAGGGGGATGTCTCTCTAAAAAATTATTAAAAATTAAATTTAATGCTTACCACCCTTAGTGACAGTTTCTATGGTCATCTCCTGAAGTACACGAGATCCACGACATTTATCTAAAGAATATTTACGACTACTTTCTTCCGATTCCTCCTCCTCAGGACCCACTGCTTTGCCTTTATTCGTTTCAGTAGAAGCCATAGTTCTTTTTTGTCTAGTTGCTAAAATTTATACATATTTAAATCAATCAAAATTCTTTTATTTTCCCTTAGTGAAAAAAATGTAAAGAAAAATTAACGACATAACTTTGAATATTTATTTATATTTAATTGTAAAATAAATTTTGATTAGATAGATTATTCTACTATAATTAATAAGAAATTGTGCTCTATGTACAGCAGCACAATTTACATAAGTTAATAATCAGGTGCAATAATTTTATACTTAATTTAAATATACATAACTAACAAACAATAAGGAAAAACTTTTTGAGTTCACCCGATACTCAGAATCTCAATATGTGCTGCATGATATTCAAAGAAAGATCAATATTTCCCTTTACATATTAAACATACAAATATATCAAGGAAGACAAAGGAATATCAGTATATAGGACCACTCAACACCAAAAAGTACAAGATACTAGTTCTTGTTTTTTCAATGAATTATTTGATTTATTAGTAATATTAATTCTTTATTACCCACTTTTTGGTTATTTGCTCTATATTAGATTTTATAAAACATTGCACTGGGTAAAAAAACAGCATAAAACATTCCATACTTACATAAAACATAACCAATCATGAAAATATCTGTTAGAACTGAATAATATCTCATCAGACAGAGATTACCTCATTCCCAGTTCATTATATATATATATTTGTTAAAAATTATATATATATATATATATATATATATATATATATATATATATATATATATATATATATATATATATTTGTTAAAAATAGTATTATCAATTTTATATTACTTATCAATATTTTGTAATATTGTACATAAAAAACCCGCAAACCCTCATTGCACTTTGAAGAAATGCAAATTGTAAGAAAATAATTGCTGAATATGATTTTGGGAAGTGAAGAACTATTTTTCAAAATAAATTTGACTTTTTTAAAGCTTTTAATACCTAAGCCACATAACAATAAAGTTTTAGGAAAAGTAAAGTTATTTATTCTAGGAAATGTGAGACTGTTTTATTAATGTTGCACAAAGAAGCAAATAATTCTAGGAAACTGAAAGGATTACAAGCAATATAGTGTGCATGCCTTTTCCTAAATCCTTCATTGATACCAAATAGAAGGATTCATATGTGGCTTAGGAAAGAGATACTCTTAATAACCTATGAAATTCTTGTTATAGCTAGTCAAATGTCTCGCTGAATGCAATAAAGAATGAGAACATAATTCAATTGAATTCCAGGAAAATTGCAGTATTTTATAGTTAATAGATTTTGAAATAAAAAGTATATTGAAAATTCGATATAAAAACCAACGTTTTTATATGGTGGCAAAGTTTATTAGAGAAAATTATTGAAATATTAGTTAAAACTGAGTTATTTTTAACTTTAAAATTTACTTAAAAAAAGACATTTGTGAGAGTATTAAAAAATTTATAATACTCATAAAATCAAAACATGCATTTGAAAGTTTGTAAGCCCTTCTATTAAAAAAAAAATGGGAACCAGAATTCAGAAAAAATTATTGTGATAAGACATGGTGCCAAATATTGGAAACTTTCTTTCTTGCGAATGATTATTGACTAAAAGTCAGCAACCCTTACTATCTCGGAGATAGTAAAGGGGAGATAGTATCTCCCCTTTGTGAGTACAATAGTTTTACGAGGCCTCATGTGGTGTGGGGAGTGCCCGGTGTTCCCAGAGGGGGAAAGAAGTTTTTTCCTCATTCCTAAAAGCGCCTAGAGGAAAGAATATTTTGACTTATTAAAATTATTGAAATATTAGTTAAAACTTGTCGCAAAAGTCTAAATATTGCATTGTTAGGCGAGTACGAACGATTCCCGAAATTTCAAAGCTCTAGCTTGATGGGAAGTTGGTTAAATTAACGATCGAAAATTTGATGACACACACACCAAGTGAAATTCAGAAAAACGTTGTAAAAATACAATAGAGCATGATTATTTTAATTTACTGATCAATTGGAAAATTCAAATATAAAATAATATATAAAATAGAAAGAATTATCTATTGATTGGTATAATAAGCTTCTAAGTATGCTGAGTACAAATTTTTGGTGCACATACACAAGATCCAGGTGATTATAATTGCTAAACCAAAAAAATGTCACTAAATGGTGATTTGATTGAAAATGATCAGCACAAGTTTGGCTGAAATTGAATTAACTTTCAAGGTCAATGAGATTTTATGTATGGCCTTTTTTCCCCTTCTGTTCAACATTGATATATTCATTTGGCAATGGAAAACCTATTTTTTAAACTGCCACAGTCAAGTAAAACGTTACAAAATTTGAAATTTTAGTCAATTTCAGAATACAAAATCCAATACATAAGGGGGGGGGACTTAGCATGGATTATGAGTAAATTATATTTTCAAAGTGAATTAACAAATTTTAGTAAGAAATCCATATATTACATAACATAGTTCCTTTTGACTTTATACCTGAATTTCATAACTAATCAGTAAATTAAAATGATTATGTTCTAATGTATTTTTCAACTTTTTTTTTCTCGAAATCTGTTAATTATAAAATAATGAAACTTTTCTGGAATTCAAATGAATTGTTCGTACTCTTTACTGCATTCATCAAGACTTTTGTCCAGCTGTGATGAGAATTTTTATGGGTTATTAAGGGATCTCTCTCCCTGTCCCATCAAGTACCAATCCTTCCATTTGGTATCAATTCTTAACATGGATAACAAACTTGTGTCAATCCATACAAAAATAATAAATTTTATGTATTATTTGTATCAAGTAAAATTACATTTTTATATGACTGAATGCGGGATCCAATACACTAATCAGACCCTGTTATATTATTCTATTTTATGCAGTGGTTGTGATAGCCAAGTGGTCAATGGTTGGCATTTTTTTCATCAAATCATGGGTTCAAGTCCTGATGCTGCAAATGATCTATCATGTATCAGGACTAATATGTATTATATCTACCAAAGCTCCAAGTCCTCTTGTTATGTGGAAGTTTAGAGAGGGAGATGTTAGCTCAGGTGTCATCCTCATCACTTTAAGGAGGTTCAAAATTATGAGGTTTGTTACAATAGCTTTGGTGTCAGCTTCTAAATGTGACTTAATATACAATCAATCTACTTCACATTAAAATGTCAAATATATCAAGAGTTACAATGTACCCTATAAACTGAACATCTTTTAATGCATTGGTTGTGTATAATTCAGAAAAGAGAGTATAAAAAAAACATTTCTATAAAAAGCAGTCCTGTATTGGTATGATCAAATACTTGAAAGCTCTGAAAATATTTATCTAAACAAATTTAAAAAGATGCATTCTAAAATATTAAGCAGTAGATATATGAGATTGCATAGTAAAAAGGACCAAACAAATAAGAACATATAGCTTTTATGCAAAAACTATGCTGATAAATGAAATAAAGTTCAAAATACTTATTAAGCAGCAACAAGCATAACATTTTTAGAAGAAATTACACAGACCTTATATATACACATTGTAAGAATGATTATATCTGACATTTCCTGATATATCAAAATTAGCAATACAAATATCTCAGTATGAAAATATAGCAAATCAGGTTTATACAAGTTTGGATTGAACAATCATAGGGAAACATACATTTACATATGCTCTAAAAATATACTCCTGGCAGCATTCAAAATCTTTGATTACAATTTACTTTAAAGATTTATGCAGACAAGCTAACAGAAAATATTCTAGATCCTAAATCATCCACGCAAAAAGTATGAAACAGGCACCAAGATATGAACATTCAGGTATCTCCGATATGAATATTGGTTATAAGATTCAAATTAGTTCTAAAATGGCAAGGCTGAATGAGATAAAAAACCAACGCGTTTTAAAAACAACGCTTTTATATGATGGCAAAGATTAAAGAAAATTATTGAAATATTAGTTAAACTGGTCTCAAATATCTAAATATTGCTTTGTTAGAGTAAGAACGGTTTCGAATTTCAGAGCAAAGATGGGAAGATTGAGTTAAATTATTGATAGAAAATGTGATGTCACACTGATAAAAACATTGAAATTAATTAATTCATCGTAAATTAAATGGTTGGAATGCTAGTCCAACCACTCTTGATGACGAGGAATTATTTGGTGGTATTTTGCCAAATGTGGCTACTCTGGTCTAGCTTCATGGATTTAACATTCAGCCAAAAAAAAAAATGCCAAGTTTGGCAGTTTTTGAAATCACCCAAGTGGTTGAGCTAAACTGCATTATTAAAGAAAATGTTAGTTGAAACTTGTCGCAAATATCTAAATATAGCATTGTTAGGCAAGTAAGAACGGTTCCCAAAATTTCAGAGCTCTAACTTGATGGGAAGTTGGTTAAATTAATGATAGAAAATTTGATGACACACTGATATGCACAGACAGACACACGCCAAGTGAAATACATAAAAACTAACTAAAATTAATTAATTCATCCGGTAAATTAATGGTTGGAATGCAGTTTAACCCAACAACCCTTGGCGACAAGAATTATTTGGCAGTATTTTGCCAAATGTGGCTACCCTGTTCCGTTTCATAGATTTAACGCTCAGCCAAAAAAAAAAAAAAAAATCCCCAAGTTTGGTGCCAATTTTTGAAATCGCGCCAAGTGTTTGGGCTAAACTGCATTATTAAAGAAAATATGAGTTAAAACTTGTCGCAAACGTCTAAATATTGCATTGTTAGGCGAGTACAAACGATTCCCAAAATTTCAAAGCTCTAGCTTGATGGGAAGTTGGTTAAATTAACGATCGAAAATTTGATGACACACACACCAAGTGAAATTCAGAAAAACGTTTTAAAAATAATCAGCATGAACAAATTTTTCTTTCTTTAGCAATTTTTTTTTTTAACTTTTTCATTACAATTGCAATTTGCATTGCATAATTTTGCACATATATAATCATTCAATTTTTTTAAAAGAATAATGAAGAACACATTTCCAAGTAAGCAAACCCTTGCTTACAATGTATTAAATCCAGTTAATTATGGGGGGAGAGAATTAAAACATACCAAAATTTCAAAAAAAAAACCCTTTTAAAATCTATTATATATCATAATGTTCCTTGCAATAATTCAAGAAATATTGGAGATCAAAGCCATAATAGGAAATCATACATGATCCTTTTATCACACAGTATTAAGGGGGAGGAGTGCTATGAATTATTCACCTGAAGTAATTTAGTATGACTTCTTGCCAGTTTTTCTTGGATAGCTCTGAATGTAATGTAACATTCCATTGAAATTGAATCATAACAGACTGTTTAGACTAAGGGCATCAAACTCAAAAACCAACATGGGTCAAATTAACAAGGTTTAAGTTTATGTGGACTGCAAGAAAGAAACAAACTATAAAAATAATTTTCAGAGAAAAAAAAGCTTGTTTCGAAAAGTATGTTGAAAAAAAAACAAGAACGATAATTTCAATGTTTTTTATTTTTGTGACACCTAAGATTTCTTCTTTCCTACCCTCTTTTCTACTTGGAGAGAAACCTTGTTTGAGTAATTACTTTCAAATCTGATCCAAGGTTATTGTTAGAAATTTTAGATCTGATAAGAGATTAATTTTCCTTCATAAGTGAAAATAACAGCTCACCCTGATAAGTACTTCCAAACATAGAAATGATTTCATATGCATGTGTTTTTAAACTTGGCAGTAAATATTTCTAAAATTCTGGTATGCCATCTTCACTGAGTTTTACCTATATAATTCTGAATCCCATTGTATCTCAATCACCTCCATAAGCATCTCATCAGGTACTAATTCAATATCCATTGAAAATAATTTAAAAAAGAAAATTTTTTGACAGTGTGTTATTCCACATATTATACGATATGCAAGAAGAAATTGAACAGCATGATATTTTTTTGATCCATTTGAAAAAGAGTTATTTGTATCATATTTTTAATAAAAATAATTCCCACACATACAAAATTTAGGTTTAACTGAATGCTTGACATTATAAAATATTTATCTTCCTTTTCAAGCTCTTTAAAAGAAAAATTCAGTATTTTTGACTTTTCTAAATACTAATTCATAAAATATTACTCAAACAAACAGAATTCTCTTAAACCAATCTAAATAAAAGCATTTTGGGGACAAAAACTCAAGACGTATGCTTACCTTAGTTTCAAAACAAAGTATTTTACATATATAAATACATTCGCAACACAAATTCATTAATTATTTTTTTTTGCAAAAATAAATAATCTACTTAACATAAGTGTTAATGATATAATTATGAAATTAATACAAATGAATAACAGATTAACAGCAAGAAGAGTAAAAAAATTGTAAAAATCAACATTTCAAAAATTATGGATAATATTACCTAAAAAATGTAAATGTGACAATAGTGGGTAGTCTGATGCTATTTCTAATCTTACAGCGATTAATGAAACGGACATAATATCAGCATAATTTAATAGCAAGTTTAAACAAAATGAAATAATATTACTTCCTTAAGCAAAATTGTTTTGTTTACTGTTGAGCTTTGTAAGAAAAGACGTTGCCAAACTATCTAAATAATATTATTGAAAATAATATTTCCTTGGGGTTTCATTTAGTAATATAAATAATTATTATTTGTTTATATTAAAACATTATTAACTATTATTAATTACTATAAACCTTAATCTAAAAGAAAATTGAAATTCGGAACAAATTTTAAGAAATTAATAAATATTCCTGGGTGGTTCTTCAGAAGTAAAATAAAATAGCGTATGAAAATAAATTGGTCATTTTTAAAAGTTTAAAATCATTCCTTTAAATGAATCATTTCTTTTTGAACAGTAGTACAATACATTCCTTTTCAAAAAAAAAAAATTCATGAGCACTATCTAGAACTTCTTGCTTATTTATTTGATATTTTTTATTGTAATTGATACTGCATCTCACACATTTGGTAATATAAATCATCTCATTTTAAGTGTAAATCGAATCTACCAATATTATAATAATTTTATTCTTTCAAATAATTTATTCTAGTTAATACAAATAAAGTATTCGAGTGAAAATTGCTTGTAGTATTTTTAAAGGTGTAAACTGTGTTCAAGTCTAGATATTAACAATAATTTTACTAATGCCACTAAAAAGAAATATTAGGTTTCCGGAACGATTCTCATTTTATTTAACTTGCAGTGCCAATCCATTTATTGCGCTTTTTGTTAATTTCGCTGTAATTTTTTGTCCTATCATAAACACTAGCTTTCAATTTCGTTCATAACGACAGTGAATTTTTTTTTTTCTTTTAAAAGCATAATGATTACAGCTTAATACTATTATTCCTGAAACCTGGTAAGTTCAGTTATTTTGAATTTAAAAAAGAAAATGGTTACCCGTTTCCAAATATTCATTTATTAATATATTACATTTGATTCATGCGGCACTCTTAATTATTGAAAAGTTAAAAATTGTTGCTGTCTTTTTAATATTTCATATCAATTGAATTCAAGGTGGGCCATAATTGTTTGGAGCTTTCGGCAGAAGACAATATCTAAAAGTTTTGAATAACTAATTAAAATTCCAATAAAATAGAAGATGCGGTTCTTGATCTTTAGTTATTTATAAAATTTAAATAGTTATTCATTTCTTTTTAAATGTTTTCCTTTCTGTTATATAAAAGCTTTCATCTTTATAAGACTTTAATTAATTATTTCGCGCATTTAGCTTTTTTTTTTTATTTTAAATTCATTTTCTTTTTTGCGTCTGTTATTGTGTTGGTACGGAATGCTCTTTAAATTGGTAAATTTTAGGAACTAACTAATATTATTTAAGATTTGTTGGGTTAGTAGTAATTTTTCTTTTGAGATTAGTTAGGCGTTATTATAAATGTAATTTTTTCTCTCAATTTTTATACCTAATGTAAAATAGAAATTTTTTCGATTTTACTTCTCACATAAACACAAAATTATTTCTCTTCGTTTTACGTATAGTCTCATAAACTCGTAGCTTCAGTTTTTCAGTATCATTATGAAGAAAAGTTTATTAAACATGTATTTTTTCGCCTAATTTTTTTTAGTTATTTTTATGTTGATTTATTAAATAATCCCAAAATATGAACAGAAATCAAGTTGCATGTTCCAGATTATTCTTAATGCTGCACACCTGTTTGGAATTTAAATGTTTCGTTTTGGTCACTTTAATTGAAGAAATCAAATGTGCATTTTATTATTATTATTCTTAATTTTAATAATCATATGCATTGATATTTTTGTATATATTCATGGTAATAGTCATTCTGAACTTATGCATGCATAATCATCTTATCAATATTTTTTTAACGCGATTTGTAAGTCAAAAATTTAGAACAGGTCATTGGAATTGTTCAGTAAAAACGCTGCTTACTCTATACCCTTGATGAAGTTTTAAATGTCACTTCGGAAACTTTTTAAATTGCATAAACTCCACTGAATGCTAAATGAAATAATATGAAAAAATTTTACTGACATATTTTATCTTTGGATCCAATAAATGTTTTACAAATTTCTTGCTTATTATTTTCATGAATTCAATATATATTCACTTCTACAAGTAATTAAACTAGTTGCAAAACTCATTATTCTTTTTGGAACAGCTTTAGTATCGCCCCACCTATCGAATTTGATGCCATTTTTTTGCGCCAAGTATCATGTTTCAAGAAAGGGTTACCATTTAAATTTCCAATGAAATTCCATGTTCAAAAAATAAATATACATATTACAAATTTATAGATATTTTTACGGATACTAGGACGTAAAGGGAAAATAAAATGCCGAGTTTGGTCCTTTTTTTATGTGACATTTATGTTTTAAAAATTATTCATACAACTTAGGAATTTTTTGTGTGTTTGTACCTGATAATGATATTTCAATCATTTGATTGAACTATGAAAGAATTTTTTTTAGTCAAAAAGCTCTTTTCTTTCAAGTTGAATATGGAATTGATTTTTCAGATATATTTGCATTTAGGTGCTATTTTTAAAAATATACACAAAATTTTTTACTCATCATATTGAAAACAATTCAAAAGATATGAGAACTTCATAATTTTGGAAATTTATTTTCTTTATTTTTTCATATAAAAAAACTATTTCTTAAAACTTATCGCTTAGAGTGCCATCTAATGGGATGTGGTGTGGGTTGTTACAAATTATCATTTATCGCCAAACCTGGCAGTATTTTTTGGCAAAAAATTTAGGTGGGCGATACTTAAAACTAGCCTTTTTTGTCACTTTCTAGAAAATTGAACTATATCCATATTATATCTGCATATTCTCATAAAAATTAATTAATCAATCAATTAATTACATAACATCACAATTAATTTTGAAAATGTTCCCTACTCTTCTACTAGAAGGAAAACATAATAGAATTTTAGAATGAGTATGAATGTTAATAATTATACTAGCTTGATAATTTTAATGTATTGTTGTCCAAGATCTCTTAAAATTCCATCTGGTGCTTTTTAAAATAAATTTTCTCGAAATTCACAATTAAAAAAATACATGCAGTGTTTTAAAAAAAAAACTTTTCGGAAACTTAAACAAAAAGTACTTAACATCAATAATGAAACATAATAACTTGCCTTAAAATTCCATATAAGAGCTTCACAGAGCCAGACGAAAGAATGTAAAAAAGGTTGACTTACTGTTTTGTTGGTGGATCTAAGAAATCCTTTAAGAACTTGATCTTTTTTGTTTTCACAAATTTAGATGTATGTATTTCCACAAATATTCCAGGTTCTCCAAGTTTCTATGTTTTGTCAAGCACACTAAACAAATCTGTTTCTTAAAGATTACGTTTCTTCTAGCAATGCCATTCATATGAGAAAACACAAAAAAATATTAAAAAAAAAAAAATGCACACTGAATTTATTTGCCCATGTCATTATTATAACCTGCAAAAGTTTCAAACCTACTGTGGTTGCTAATACAAAAAAAAACTCACTTTGTTTGGCCAAAAAATAAAACCCTTGCAAAATCTTAAAAAAGCATTATGACCCCTAGACCAGTGACGAGCATGTAACAAGTAATAGAGAAGTAAAAAGTTCAGGGCAGCCATACATAATAGCAATGCCTAAACAGAAAAACAAGGGTTACCATATTTGGCTATTTATCTCAAACTAATATATTCTTCTGCTGTAGTGTGTGTTAAATTACATTCCAACTGAATTGATTCTTAAGTACATAATGTTTTAAATTACAACTATTAATACTGATTACTGTGGTTTCAGAAAGCTGTAAATTGAAGGGAAAATGTAGTACGTGTATGTGAATTAAATAGTTCTACAATGATGGCCTTCAAATGGTCAAGGAACTGTGGAAAGAGTGTATAACTTTAGATTGTGATGATGTAGAGAATTCTTAAAATAAGTTTCTATCAGTTATGTTTTAGTAATTATTAAAACTTCACATTTATGCAAGTTACTTCAATTGATAGCTTTCTGAAATCAAACAAATCAACAATAGCAGTAATGTACAATATTACGTGCATAAGAATCTATTCATATGCAGAATAAATTTTATCTAGATATCTTCTTTATGTCTTAATTACACTGCAAACCATTAGAATTGGTACACCAGGAAGGAAATATTTGACGAATGTCAAAATCCCATGAAGGAAGAAGAGTTGGGATATGCAAAATTGTAGTATTTAATTGAAATTAAGACATTGCAGGGGGGAGAAACGTCTGAAGCACTGCTTAAAAGAGTTGTGTTGTGGATTTCTCTGTATAACTCTTTGTAAGGTTGGAGTTTGGTCAGAATATTGTTATATGTCTCGAATTAGAAGAAGAAATGCTTACCAGCAAGTGTTAAAATTCGATGGAGGCACAACTGTGCCTATTGGGAGTGTGGAATATCGCCCGTCGCATTTGACGATATCAAAAAACTGTCATGTGAATATGGAATCATTTGGTTGCTGAAGGTCAAACTGAATGGCATGCAGGATCCCCATGAATACTGCTCAAGGGGATAGGCATATTGAGAGGTCGGCCCTGCAAAATCGTACAACCATATCAGAGGCCATTAGTCAGGAAATTTGCATGTTTGCAGCATGTCCAGTATCCACTCATACAGTTCAGCAACGTTTGCAGCAATGTAGAATGTCAGCAAGGCAACCATCACTTTGATTTCTTTTGACAATGCAGCATAGAGAGAGCCAGCGACTCTGGTGCGCTGAACAATAAAGCTGAATACAGGAGTGGCACAATGTCATCTTTTCTAATTAGTCCCGGTTCTGCATGCAATATTCTGATGGTCATATACATGTCTCGAGGCTCTGAGCAGACAGCTCATCGCCTGTTTGCATTCAATATCAGCATGGGTCCTTACACCTGGTGTCATAGTTTGGGAAGCCATTGGGTCACAACACACACATCTCTCGTTCGGATCAACAGTAATTTGAATGTAGATCAGTACATTTCTGATATCTTGCATCCATTGGTTTTGCCTGATCTTTAAGGCTGCCCAAATGCCATCTTCCATCAAGACCACATGTTACACGTCGTACTCTGACCTTCGATTGTTTTCCTGGCCGACATGGTCTCTAGATCTGTCACCCATTGAATACATCTGGTCATGGGTTGCTGAGCGACTAGCCTGCCATTCCTCTACAGTTAATAAGGTTGATGACATATTGCATAGACTTGGAGCAACATGGAATGACTTGCCTGTTTCTGCCATCCAAGTCCAGTTTGACTCCATGACTAACCGGGTAAGGGCCGTTTTAGCTGGCAGGAGTGGTAGCTGTTTTTACTAATTTCGCACACTTGTAAACTCCCAAACTACTTGCAAATTTAATGATTTTGTATTCATGCCATACGTTTACATACATTAAATATCTTTTTTGTATTTGCTTTCCTTCATGGTGTTGCAATTTTAATGGCCAGCTGTGTAAAACTTTATACCACCTTAAAACCTGGGCACTAAGTCTTTTTTTTTTTTTTTTTTTTTTTTTTTTTTGGCTATGTTCTTCATATAAGTGACATTTAGATGTAACATGAAGTAGGGATACTGAAAATTTAGACTGAAAAGCATTATTGTCAAAAAAAAATGGCATCTAATCTGGTCATCAGTTCTAATCTGTTATGAATAATTAAGCTACAAAAATATCCAAACGGGGGTTTTTTTCCTCCAGTTCACAAGAGCATTTCTCACTTGGGAACTATTTGAAAGTATTAAGGTAATAAGAAAGTATTGTCGTACCACAGTTGTAATTCATTTATTTTATTTGAAAATGTTGAAAAATGCTTTTAAATGGAATTATGTGGCATCTGAATGTGTGAATGTAAAGGAAAGTTGCGTATGAATTTATTAATTTTTAATTGCGTGATATAAACTTGTGCTCAGTAATTGATAAAAGCATTATTTGTATTTGTGTAACTTTTCTCCTTTAGTATTTTATTATATTTACTTTTAATCATGGAAAATGATTAAATATTTTGTTCTTAGATCATATACAAAAGAATGTAATTCAGCTTTAAATATTTTACCTTTTCTATTAAAAGACAAAAAAAATCAAGTATTTCCAAATATAAATGTTATAGCAATGTCTATAAGGAGTATTAATTCAGAAAGTCTAGTTTATTATTCTCCTACCATTTTTTTCTTTCCTAAATATTATGATATTATATAGCAGCTGTACAAAATTACTCAAAGCAGTGTAAGTTTTCATTCATAGTACAACATATTGTTGAGATAAATTGCTGAGAAATTAATTTGTTTCGTCATTCACTCGAATGTTCCAAAAAATTGACAATGTGTTTTGATATTTGTCTTTCATAAAGTTACTATATGAAGAGAGTCTCTGACTATTTTCATCTTGAACCTTCTAGCAGGTGCAACCTCTATTCCCACATGGAAGGTCGTATGCATATCCTAGATATACTACTGTATTTAAGAGTGTTAATGTTAAAATGTGGTCGTAATTAGTTAAGAATTAATAAGTTTATTTTAATTAAATATTTATTTAAGAATAAACTCAAACAATGTAATAATACAACATATTAGCACCATAAAATGACCAAATGTTATTCAAATTGCATGAAAATTAAGTAAACAGCACCGGATCGCTGGCTGGCATAGTTTACGGTCAGAACTACGGCGGTATCTGACCGCCTTCGAACCTCTGACTTTCGTTCTTGGTCAATGAAAACATTCTTGGCAAATGATTTCGCAATAGTTCATCCTGCGACGGTCCAAGAATTTCACCTCTAGCATCTCAGTATGAATGCCCCCGTCTGTTCCTATTGATCATTACCTCTGGTTCCGAATAAAGTTGGTGATATTTTGATTAAAGTATTTACATTTCTGACATAAAAGCTTAAAGATAATATGAATTGTTTAAAAAAAAAGAATGAACTCAGTTTAGATAAAAAAAAAAAAAAAAAAAGGAAGAAAAATCAGTTTTGTAGTCATTTCATTACAGCGTTTCAGTCTGAGTAAATACTCTTTGAGTGTTCCAGACATATAAATTTCTTACAAATTTCACATTTGAATCTTGTGATTCTAATGCACTTGTCCTTTTGGCAGGGTTTGCGTCTACCATGGTGTAAATTTTTATGCCATATTTATTTAGTTTTTTAGGGATGTATTGTATAAAGCTTCAATTTCTCATTGATTATAACATTCTCTTTGACTGAATAGCTCTTCTGTCAATTACTAACAATCAATCTCAAACATGTTACATATTAGCACTAACTGGTAAATTTTTCTTTGGTTTACTCTTGTGTTTATATAATCAAACCTTACGTTAGTCCGTTATTAGTTACGTTATAGTCCTTACGTTTCTTTTAGTGAGATATTAATAAAACCAACCAATTCAATCAAACTTCACTGAATAACTTTTAATAAATTCTCTTTCTCCATATGCAAGTTTGGTTTGATCAATTTTCCTGCCTATCAAAAAACTAACTACAATTGCTCTGTTCTTGTCATCAGTAAAAGTAACAAAGGTTTTTGATGCTTTTGAAGACCACATTGTAATTTGTATACAAACAATGGAATCGGGTGGATACTTTTCAAATAAGACAAAACAACTATTATTGTGAATAAAAGCTAAATATCCTACCTATTCTTTTTAGAAACATTGTATTTTCTTCCTCAAGTTTTCGTTTTTTCCAATGTCATGTTTTTAAAGAATATAATTCAAAAATCTGAAATAAAACTAATTTTCAGTGCTGAAAAGTTATGTTTTTCAAGCAAATTTAAATTATTTATTAAATGTATACTGACAAGAATCTTTGTAAAAGCCCTAGCGGATAGGAGAACTATCATACAAATACAGGATTATCCACAAATTTGGACAAATATTCTACTTCTGGTAACAACAACATAATCCAAGCCTGTCCAAGCCTAAAGATATTGCAGACCATTTTGGAAATGAATTTTATTCTGGTAGGCAGCATAAAATATATATGTGTCTGTGAGGCACATGTGTGTGATGAATTCAATTTTGGTTTTGATTCTTTCAATGCCAATTCAAATACTCATAATGGCTGTGGTAGCCTAGTGGTCATGGTTTCGGATTTGTCGCCAGCAGTTTTAGTTCAGTTGCGGGTTCGATCCTTGGCTACCAAAGACCCGCCGTGTAGCTGGGGCTGATGCAAGTTGAATCTGTTGGAGCCCAAAGTCCTCCTGTTGGCGTGGATGTTAGGAGAGGGGGTGCCAACTCAGGTCTCGTCCTCGTCACTTGACCATGGTTCAAAATTACGAGGTCCATCGCCAATAGCCCTCGTGTTGCTTCTAGTGCAGCGTTAATATAAACTAAACTCAAATACTCATGATAAAAACTACTTCTACTTTCATCTCTCAAGACACAGGAAATGGCTACTTTTCCCGAGCCCATTTAGAGAAATCAAGAACATTCTGCTATAAATTAAGAAAAATTATCTATGTTTGAATTAAATGTATTTGCACGAATTATAATTTAAAAAATTGTCCTGCAGTTACAACGCAGTGCTAGTCCTAAATTATTAGTGATCAAAAGAGACCAAGCAATCAGTCTCTCTGGAACATAGGCTTCTGGGTCAAATATATTGAGCTTGCTGCAGACAGGCTGGTTGCTGCTATTTCACATGATCAATGCAGAGAGGGTTCCACATCTGCACTCTTCAGTAGATTTGCTGGTGAGATGTACAAGGTTTATCACCCACTCATGCAAGACGGCTTGTGCACTTTTTAAAATGAGCTCAACTTTATTATTGTTTCTGAACAAGATTATAGAAGAAAAATTGTTACTATAGTTGAGTCAATGTATTGAGATATTCCCATAACAATGGGATATGATATGAATGACTTATAGTGGAATGTTCTTTGGTACTTTTATGTGCAATAAAAATTTTAATTTTTGTTAACATCTAGCTCTGCAGGCCACAGGTTGGTCTGGCTTAGAGTAGATATTCAGAATTATTTATAATCAAAATAAGATTACAAAATATTTAGATATAAAACACTGAAAAGCTGTAAAACAAATTTTAAGTTACTAGTCAATTTAATAAGATTCCGGGGGGGGGGGGATTTTTCAAAATTATTTTTACATAAACCTATTTAAAATTTTAGTGGAAGCTGCTTTTAAGTCAAGGAAGAACCTCATTTGCCCATCCTTGTTGTGTGCATGTAAATAAGTCCCTTTTTTCTCCCTAGCAAAAAATTTTTATATTTTAGAGAATGAAGTTAACCTTTTAACATCGGTAGTACATATGCTGTACCAAAAATTTTTTTGTCACTTGCATCGGCTCCGGTACAACTGCTGTACCAAGTTATCTGTAGACAGTTATTTCCCCCTTTTTTTTTCAGCTGACCCTTTTTCAACTTTCCCTGGCCCTTTTTACCACTTTGCTTGAAAACCAGCTGTTAAACCTGTCTAGGTTCTAAGTCCTGATGTTGGTGTTGTGTGGAAGTTTGGTGAATGTGGATACTGTCCTCATTGCTTGACCGTCATTCAAATTTATGAAGTCCGTCACCAGTAACCTTCCTATTGTTTCAAAATGCGATGTTATTAAAATGTCAAATCGAAATATTTGGAGTACATTGATTTTTTGTGCATTAAAAGGGCGTTAATTTAAAAAATAAAATGTTTAGTAATAATGCTCAACAAATTGTCCTTTAATTTTTCCTTCTTTTACATATTTCGTCGAATAATTTTTAAAACATGAGGCGTTATTTTCATTACATGGGTTCAATGTTGCAGTTAAATAGTTAAGTTGCAATAATAAGACCACAGAAAAAGTCTGCACACTAAGCCATGCTATTACACACATATATGTATCTATATATATATATAAGCACCGAATAAATTATTACGAGTTTATGATTGAACTATCACACTCTCAAAGAGTATAATCTTGAGATTGCAGAAGCTATTAATTTAATATTGTTTTAACATACTTGCTTTTAGAAAATATCTTAGTAATATGGTATAGCTGTCACTTTCTTTGTTATTTGTTTTGTTTGAAAATGTTAATTTACGCAATACACGACTCTAAGTTACGATAAAGATACATTTGAAAGTTTGTAAGTCACTCAATTAAAAATGGGAACCAGGAATTCAGAAAAAATGATTATGATATATGTCGCCAAATATTAAGATCTTTCTTTCTCGTCAATGCTTACTGACTGAACATCTGCAACCCTTACCATCTCCCCTTTGTAACTAGAAAACTAACCATACCACATGTGGTGATCTCAAACTTCCCAGTGGGGGAAAGAAAATTTTTCCTCAATCCTAAAAGTGCCGTGTGAAAAGAATATTTTGACTTAGAATCTGCCGAGTTCTAAAGGTTAAAGGAAAACTTCATGATTGTTACCTCTTTTTAATTATAATGATGTAACTAAATTATTTATTTGGCTCTTTAATTTTTTTTTTCTGCTATAATGGTGTCATTTGAAATATAAATGACAAATGATATATAAAATGTATCTGTTGTTTAAATAATCACACTGACTATTTAAATTTTCAATATTTTTTAATGTAATCATTTTGAAGGTGTTGTTTTTATTTAGCTTTTAAGCGAAGCTAATTTTAAAGAATAAAAAAAGCTAATTATATTAATTAAAATTTTAACTCTAATTGGGTCAAGACATGTTTGTCTATATGATTATAAGTTTTTGTTTTTAAATATTTTTGTTTTTTTGTATTGAGTTATATTTAAACTGTTTGCTTTGTAAATGTATTTGATCTTAATTATCTTTTGATAAAATTACCATTAAAAATACCATTTTATAAAATTATCTTTTTTGGTTGTACAAATTTGTATTTTTGAAAGTTTTTATTAATTATTAAGATTTTTATTTATGACTAATTTTTTTTCTCTTTTTTAACAGAAGAGTTGTTAAAAATGTCATCTACTCCAACTTTAGAAGAAAGACGCCATTGCAGTCCAATGGAAAGTGAAACAAGCATGAACGGTAGCTATGATGAAAAACTTGGTAATATTAGTGGTAGCGGAGATGAACAGAACAGAAGATCAACCCGTAGGAAGAGACCTAAAGTAGAACATAAGGAAGGAGAAATTAAAACTTTTACCATATCAGAAGAAGAAAATGCTTCAGATGTTGATGATAAAACTAAAATTGAGAAAATAAATCCTCCTCTAAGTCAGAGTGAAGATTTGGAAGAAATGGATAGTGAACATGATGATCCTACTGGACTTGAAGGTGCTGCCTTTCAAAGCAGACTTCCATTTGATAAAATGACTGGTCAAGAAGCAGCCTGCTTTCCTGATATTGCTCAAGGTATACCTCAAGGTATAAAAGTCTTCTTGCACATTAGAAATCGTGTGTTGCAATTATGGCTTGAAAATCCTAAACAGCAGTTAATATTAGAAACTGCTTTACAGCAAGTAGAACCTCCTTTCAATAGTGATGGTCCTTTGGTCATGCGCATTCATGCATTTCTTGAACGTTATGGTTTCATTAATTTTGGTGTATTCAAGCGTCTTAAGATGATTTCTACAAAAAAAGTAGGAAAAGTTATTATTATTGGAGCTGGAATATCAGGTTTAGCTGCAGCACAGCAATTACAACAGTTTGGTATGGATGTTGTTATTTTAGAAGCCAGAGACCGTGTGGGTGGACGTGTTGCAACATTTCGAAAAGGAAACTATATAGCTGATTTGGGTGCTATGGTTGTTACAGGATTAGGTGGTAATCCAATCACTGTATTAAGCAAACAAATAACAATGGATTTGCACAAAATAAGACAGAAGTGTCCTTTGTATGAATCAAATGGTAATACTGTTCCAAAAGATAAAGATGAAATGGTAGAAAGAGAATTTAACAGACTTTTAGAAGCTACATCATATCTTTCACATCAACTTGATTTCAATTATGTGCAAAGTAAACCTGTTTCTTTGGGTCAAGCTTTGGAGTGGGTTATTAAACTGCAAGAAAAACATGTTAAGGAGAAACAGATACAACATTGGAAGGCTATTTTAGAATTGCAAGAGAAGCTGAAAACAAATTTAAATAAAATGTTGTATCTTAAAGAACAGATTGAAGAAATGCGCAAACATTACCAAGAACTTTCAGAATCTAAACAACAAAAAGATATCACTTTAGAATTTGTTCTTCGAAGCAAAATGCGGGACATAGGTGCTGCTTGTAAGGAATGGGATCAATATTTAGAACAACAAAAAGAAATAGAGGATAAATTGCAAGAACTTGAAGCCTCCCCACCTAGTGATGTGTATTTGTCTTCTAGAGATCGTCAAGTATTGGATTGGCATTTTGCTAATTTAGAATTTGCAAATGCAACTCCATTGCACAATCTATCTTTGAGACATTGGGATCAAGATGATGATTTTGAATTCACTGGCAGCCACATGACTGTTAGAAATGGCTATTCATGTGTTCCAGTTGCTTTGGCTGATGGACTAGACATAAAATTAAATATATGTGTCAAGAGTATTCGATATAATCCTCATGGTGTAGAAGTATTAGCTATGAATACTCGAGCTAATTCTGGTATGGTAAGCTATAAAGCTGATGCTGTATTATGCACATTACCTTTGGGTGTATTGAAAAATTCTATCCAGCCTGGTGGCCAGGCTTCAAATGTTGTTCAGTTCATACCTCCAATACCTGAATGGAAGGCTGCTGCAATACAGCGTTTGGGGTTTGGCAACCTCAATAAGGTTGTTCTATGTTTCGATCGTGTATTTTGGGACCCAAATGCGAATCTATTTGGCCATGTAGGTAGCACAACTTCTAGCAGAGGAGAATTGTTTTTATTCTGGAACTTATACAAAGCTCCTGTTTTACTTGCTTTAGTAGCTGGAGAAGCTGCTGCGATTATGGAAACTGTCAGTGACGATGTAGTTGTTGGCCGTTGCATTGCTGTTTTGAAAGGTATTTTTGGCAATAGTGCTGTGCCACAACCAAAGGAAACTGTCGTAACTCGTTGGAGGGCAGATCCTTTTTCAAGAGGATCATATTCATATGTTGCTACAGGATCTACTGGCAATGACTATGATATTTTAGCTACGCCAGTTTCTCCTCCTACAGGAATTCAATCTGGACAGCCTTCACCTGTTTCACGATTATTTTTTGCTGGTGAACATACTATACGAAATTATCCAGCTACTGTTCATGGGGCTTTATTAAGTGGATTGCGTGAAGCTGGTAGAATTGCTGATCAATTCCTTGGTTGCCCTTATGCAGTTCGTTCCCAACCAATGCAGCAACAGCCTGTATGAAAAGAAAGTTTTATAAAATTAATTGGACTTTATTTTATCTTTGCACTAATGATTTATTTATGACTGTCACACCATATATAAACTCATATTATTTATGTTGTAAAATAACATTTATCTCATGGAAAAAAAAAATTTCAGTATGTTTTATTTTTTTGTCTCCAATATAATTATTTTTACATCTTGCTTTAATAATATTTATTTAGGTTTGGATATGTAGTAATTTTCATTGTATTTTACTAGTTATGAATAAAATTATAATATAAAAAGTCTTAAGTGTACTGAATAATTTGTATTATTTTTGGCAAAGTGTTAGAAAAGAATTAACAGATTAGATTTTTATAAATGTTGATAGAAAAAGTAGGCAAATAATATTTTTTGAAAAGTTACTAAAAATTCGCCATTATATGTTTGGTGTTTTTATTCATGTATATTTAAAGAAAAATTAGTAAGCTATTTAATTAGTGATTCGTTTTTATTTTTTGTGTTAAAAAGTTTTTTAAATACGAGTGGTGTTCTTTTTATTGTGGTTCGTAAATTTTCAAATATTTTGATTTTTAATGTTAGATATTAAGTTTTTAGAGCTTGATTTTTTTAATCAAAATAATTGTCATATTTTTAATTTTTCTCCTTTCATCTTTTATATTATCTATGGCTTGTTTCTTAATGAGTTTGATCCTCGTGCTTTCGATCTAGAAAGTCTTGTAAGTACTAATCGGATTTTAGAAAAGGGGGGGGTCTCTTTTGTAACCAGTGTATTTATTTAGTGGCTGTTTTTTTTTTTTTTTTTTTTTTCTCCCATCTTTAATCTAAATTTTAAACATTTTTATTGATATTCTAGTTATATGTAGTTCAATAATATATTTAATTTCTTAAAAATTATACAAATTATTTTACTTACCATGGTCTGAAAAAAGACTACTTTTTTATTTTTGATATTTAGAAAAAGGGAGTATTGTCCCCCACCTCCAATTGATTGACAATTATGAGGGTCTGATATAACAAAGGATATTTTTTCTTAGAACAACATTATTGTAGTTTAATAGTTATCGAAAGTATTTCATTATCTGTGAAAGGTTCTGAATACTATGTCCTTTTCATCACTACTTTGTCCAAAAGGTTTCAGGAAATGATAGTATGTCAGGGATTCATTTTTAGAAAACTCCATGGATTGTTTCCCTAATATATAATTCATAAAGAAAAACACTTCTTCCTTTTTAAGAAGATATTTAGTTAATTTTGATAATTTTCACTTTTTAAAAATAAATGTTGCTTAATATGTTGCTGCTCATGACATACTTGAAAGTTTGAATAATGATACATTTAATTGTTCTCTAAATATGTTATGTATATAAAATTATGAAGATAAATTGTCATTAGCACATAATGAAATTCAGTTCTATTTTTGAATGAGAAAAATTTTCTCTCAAAATTATGATTAAGGAATATATTCAGTTGCCAAATGAGAGCATTCATCTTTTTAAATACTATAACGATTGTTCCCCCCTGGTTCATCTTTTTCAATATTTTTTTTAAATTTTTTTTTTTTTTTTTTTTGTACTTTTCTTTCTTTTAATATTTAAGGAAATTAATGTATTAAATAAGCATTGAGTGGTGCTTGTTTGTATATTGAAAATACTAAAATGTAGCATTTTTATACGATTATATCTTGCCATATGTTTGTTCAAATATTCTAGAAAGCATATCATAAAAGGATCCTTGCTGTTTCAAAGGAAATTAAAAATTTCGAATTATTCTAGTTTTTACGATTGTGTTTATTTACTGTGTGTGGGACAACTAAAGTAATGTTGAAGGGATAGATTGACCAGTCCCAAAACGAATTGATTTCTGAACGCCCTCAGGATTATTTCTGATCATAGTTGCAACTTACTTGGTGCATCTGGCTCTTGCGTCATTAAATTCCACCATCACTCACTCGCCGATTTTTTATTGTATAATCTTTTGATTCCTTTACAAAATAAATTGTTTCTTTAATTCTTCTATGTTTTAAAATTAAAGTATGGAATATATCTCTTTCTTAAAGTATCGGAAATGCGTGATAAACATTTCATTTGTTTTTAAAAGTTAATGTTATGCGAATTCGGATTTTATTACTTGTTATTAAAGGTATAACTATGTAATCTATATATTTCATGGAAATCTTTTTGTGTAACAACAAAAAGAATACACACATAAATGAAATTAGACCTTCCTCTAAAAGAAATAACATAGATATCGCTGATATATTCGTAATGCTAACATGCAAAATGTGCGACCGAGTGGTCGTGAGCTTTTTTTCAATTGAATCGTGGACTCGAGTCTAATGTTATTAACGACCCATCCTACATGGAACTGGTGCATATTTAATGTGCCAAGCTCAAAGTCATCAAGTTGGGTTGAAGTGGAAGTTCAGTAAGTCCCGCTCAGAGGTATCGCATTCGTCACTTGACCTTGATTTAGAATTACGTCTTCCGTCGCCAGTAACCTCCTGTTGCTTCTAAATGCAATGCTTACAAACAATCGATACATATAAAATGTAAATCGCATTGAATATGGTGTTCGCGGTATTCTAGTGTTCAAATTCACGGCTGCCATCGTTTCCATCGAGTCCTAATGCCATTAAAAACCAGCCGTATGGGAGGAAGCTGGTGGTCGCGGTAGCCTAGTGATCATGGTTTCGGATTCGTGGCCGGCGGTTTTCGTTCAGTCGCGAGTTCGATCCTTGGCCGCCAAATACCCACCGTGTAGCCGGGGCTGATGCACGTTAAATCTGTTCGAGGCCCAAAGTCCTCCCGTTGGCGTGGTGTGGATATTAGGAGAGCGGGTGCCAGCTCAGGTGTCGTCCTCGTCACTTGACCGTGGCTCAAAATTACGAGGTCCGTCGCCAATAGCCCTCGTGTTGCTTTAGTGCGACGTTAATATAAACTAAACTCGTCCTTGGCGGCCAAATACCCGCCGTGTAGCCGGGGCTGATGCACGTTAAATCTGTCGGGGTCCAAAGTCATCCCGTTGGCGTGTATACTAAGAGATGGGGTGCCTGCGTCCTCGTCAGTTGACCGAGGTTCAAAATTACTAGGTCCATCGCCAATAGCCCTCGTGTTGCTTCTAGTGCGACGTTAATATAAATTAAACTAATGGGAGGAAGCTGATATATACGTTAAATATATCGAAGCTCCAAGGTCTGCCGTGTCTTGGTGTGGAAGTTTGGAGAGGGAGGAGGTGCTAGTTAGGTGTCGTCTTCATCGCTTGACCGAGGTCCTTCGCCATTAGCGCTCGTGTCGCCTCTTTATGCGACATTAAAAAACAATTTTAAAATATCTTAACAGTTTTTTAAGCTGTTAAAATAATTCAATATTTATCAGAAATAAAATAATTTACCTCAAAGATCCGCATTCGGAAAATATTTTCAAATAGAAAATGTGTTCCTATATTAAAATAAATTCGTGTGGCTACTACACATATATTCGTTTATAATACTATACTTCTGTAAAATTTCGAAATAATGTATAAATACGCCTTTTTTCACTTTAACGAATAAAGTTATCAATTTAGCATTATTATATATATATATATAGGAGACGATGTATGGAGCGTATTTTAAAAAATTGATCTATTCAAACAAATATATGTAATATGCATGTTACTCTATGTATTCTTTTATGGCCTCACCTTCTTCAGGTAAGTATAGGTACCATAACCCCAAGGCATCCCAGTCATTTTTTTTTTTTTTCTTCTTCTTTTCTATGGGGTTTATTGCCTTTGGTGAATATGGGTGACGCGCCCCTGGGTATCCCGGCGTTCCTTCTCTATTTAAGACGCTTCTACCTGTCAAACCATTTTTTTCCCCCGGACGTCTGGATCATAGTTACGCTTTGTTTGCCGAACATAGTCGTATTGGGCCAATAACCTCCGCACCATCACATTACTCTCTTTATAACATAATAGTATCGCATTGTATTATTAAAGATGAGCATTTCTCAAGCTGAAAAAAATGTGTGCATTTTATTTCCTGTTTTTGAGGGGGAGAATAATATCATATATAAATATATGGTTCTTTTTCTCTCTTTCCCTTTCTTCCTTTTCTCTTGAATTAGACCAGCAAAATATATCATCTCTGATTTTAAAAATGGGTTTATAAATAAGATAATATGAGTTAAGACTATATCTGTCCATTTTTTTTTATTAAAATTATATTTTTAATTATATATTAATGTATGCTTTCATACATATGAATAGATTTGGCAAAATTGAGGTACTGGCATGTTAATTTAATAATTTTTTTCTCCCATCTGTATTTATTTATGTTCTTTTTTTTTTAAGAAAAAGAAACATTTGTTTTTTAATAACTTGCTCGTTTCATTGAATTTGTGTAACAACCTGTATTTATTTTGAAAGCAATCTTATAATATTTATTCGCCGTTTAGCATCGTAATTTTATTTGCAAAAAGAGCTTTTAGCTATACTTGACAAAATTTTGAAACCACACATTGGCTGATCTAAATTTTTAAGAGCAAAATTTAAGATACTGCGTTCTGGTTTAATCATTCTAAGGTATGCATTTGAAATTTGATGTTATTTCTGAAACTAAAAATATAAATGTTTGAAATTAAACGAAATTATACCTCCACACACATTGTCCTTTAATGTACGAAACGGGAGTTATGTCGTCAATGTTAAGGCGATAAAATTGCGGAAATGGTCCCTTTTATCTTTCTTCTGGCAACCCTAATGAGTTGCACACACCTGTTTTGTTTTGATCTTCGATACTCGCCCATCCGCATCGGCTGAGTCAAAGGCGAGGAGAAAACATGGCTACCGCCGATCAGTGGCTGATCGGAATTCTTTTAATTTATTGTATTTCATTTTGCAACTCTGAAACATACACATTTGACCAAAATATTGGAGTCGCTTACGAATTTAAAATACATGTGGATGCTGGTAAAGAAGAATGTTTCAGTCAATATGTTCATCCAGGATCAACGTTTTACGTTGCTTTTCAGGTAAGTGAATACCAGATGATAATGTCACTTTTTGCCAGATGGAATGCCACGTGTGTGTTGCGGCTTGGTTGATATGTATATTTTTGGAATGTGTAAATGTTATATGTTTATGGGAAATTGTGTATAATGTTTTTTTTTTTTTATATATATATACCTTTCGTTAAGGCTAGAAATTATTTTATTAAACAGTTTATGTGAACTCTGTAGCTAAAAAAAAATATTATCATTAAAGATAAAAGGAGTTACAAATTTACTTTTAACTCAAAAATGCTTTTGAGAATTGATGTTTAGAGATCAAGAACTGTCAAAATACTTGAATCATGAGAGGTTATTTGTTCATTTAAATTATTATATTAATCATAACACAAAATATGAATTGCTTATAAATTGTCGAATGAATGATTAGATCATGCATGTATTCGGGCAGAAAAACTCATCTATGAACTATCCAAATTGCTCTTATTTTTATTTGATTTTATATGAAATGTATTCTTATTCTTATAGCAGATATATTTCTATGTTGTTAAGTTTTTATGACTGCATTAAAAGTTGGTTAAAATGGCCTTTCAAGAGGACCATTTACTTTTCAATATAATTTTATACAATTAAAGTACCTTTTCCATTCCTGTTTGTATATTTTAAGAGAAGTAATATTATAAAAATGCTTGTAAATTCTTATCTAGAACTGTTCGCTGATTTGAAGAAAGTTTAATTTATATATATATATATATATATATATATATATACAAACAAACAATCTAATATATTTACAGATAATCAGCTGGGTTAAATTTAGTGCTATGTGACTGCATACCTTTATTCTTAACTATTTTTATATGGGATAGATACATTCTAGAAAACACGTGGACAGTGCCGTTTTCTATATAGGGCAAAGAGAAAACCTACTGAATCATAATTTTGTCACCGTTTGTATACTGCTTGGTTAAATAATTTTAATCCAGGTTTGGTTTTGTAGAAATTCCGATTATAAACGTGTTTAATTTATTTTCGTACTTTTTAGCTGCAATATTTTAATTATTGAATATTTTATTTTATGCAGAAACAATTCGCTCTTCAAAACTTATTTTATCTTATATGTTCTATTGAAATGATTGTCATTTGTTAAAAATTGCTTAAATAAGTATTTAAAAAAATTACCTAGAAATAGAGAATATCCGATTCTGATGTTGCCTGATGTAAATCATTTTAATGTGTTTATTTTGCAGTTTACGATCTTTTCTGAAACACCTGTTGATATAAAAGATTAACACAGGTGTTGCAAAAAGAATGAAAAGGTGAAAGTTTTAATATATATGTCACATTTTGTGAGTTATTGCAAGAAATAAAACTGCATGAAGTTATTTGCCATCGTACTAAACTTGCCTTGTTTTATAGTTTAATAGAAAAGTTAAATGTAATTTTTAAAGTATGACTGTGTTCATACAGTATACATAATATTTAAAATTATATATGCGCATTTCTTAACTTTTAATCAATGCTTACAAAAACTCAACTCTTTTTTGGAATAGTTTAACATAATTTTTAATTTTACTGTAAAAAGAATAATTGTTGAATTCAACTTTGCAATTGGTTTTTATATTAATGTAAAAATTTGTAGAGTTAATTCCCTTCACATTAAAAGCTATAAGTATTCTTTTCATTATAAAAGGAAAAAAAAACTTATTCAACAACCCGTAATGATGTTTACGACGTATAAATATTGGCAATATTAAAACATAATCAGTTTGTTTAATTTTTGCTCGACAGCTTACTATGTCTTTGAATATGCAATATATCTTGTTATTTTCTCGATAAACTAGAATTGGGATAAAAAATTAATTCATAAATCAGATTCGTTCACAAGCACAAAATGTTGCTGGTGACAACCAGAAAAAAAGAAAGCTGTTAATGAATTTTAAAAATTTAGTGTCGTTGCTTACTCTTATGTAAATTTTAGTATATCAGCTAAATTCATTAACATATGAAAAAGATATTCACATATGTATCAAATTAATGGAACATATGTGATTTAAAAGGATTTTACAAAACATTTCACATGCTCGAAAGTAAAATTTCCATATATTTGTAGTTAAAATGCGTAACTAATTTCTTCTCTAATAAAAGAGTTGAATGTTATTAAATTATCTTTTGAGTATTGTCTTGATATTCATATTATTTTACCTTAAATTTGTTTTCCGTTGAAATTTATATGTACTCGCCTCAAATACGTCTCTTTTGTTCTGTTATTTTGTCGAAATGCTATTGCATTCGGCAAAATTCTATGGCGGAGCTCAATGACCACTGAAAGTCACGCACATCAAAGTAAATAAAATATCACGCTTGTGAACAAACCCTACTAATAGATAATAATAGATTATCATTGCAAAAATTAGTATATATTTTACTGTTCATTAAATTTAAATTTAAAATATCTATGTGATTTCAAATGAAGACTATGTAAATTAAGATCATTAATAATCTTAAACACATACATACAACACAAAGAACATGCACGTAAAAAAAGCGTTACTTAAAACTTTTTTTTACGTTACGATTACTTAAATTTGTTGCTGTGGTAGCCTCCAATCGAAATATTTGTGAAACTTTTTTTTTTCTTTTTTTGAAGAATTCGCTAATTAACGAAACAAAATTATATGAAAAAAAAAAAGTTTTAATTTCTAAGGTCTGCTAATTTGTATTTATTCATATTTTTGGGATTGTCGCTATCAAAATAAAATTCTCTCTGAAATATTAAACAAATAAATTAAACATTTGTCTTAAAATTTCTTATGGTAAATATTTATATTAATAATTTTTTTTATTCGAGATGTATGTATTATCGACGACAAAATATATATATCATTTGAATACCTGAAATTCAAATTAAATTGATAAACTATTCTCGAACACTTAAGAGCAAGCAAATTGAGCCTAGATCGCGTAACGACTCAAAAAGCAGCTGCTGAAGGAATATTTTAAGGGGCTCCTAATATCTCAGTAGTCTTTGGAGGAATCGAGGTATGAACCCGCGACTCTGCTTCCTTTAGAAAAGATAAAAAGAGCACTTTTGTTTCATTTTCGCATAACTCGCGACGTAAAACTTTCAAAAATTAGGTTTATTTCTTATTTATTGTATTTTCTGTGTATGTATGTAATAGCTATTTTTTCCCCCTCAAAAACTCTTATATCATTTTAAACTAATAAATCATTTTGACAATTTTCTTTGACACATGATGATTTGATTCTATGGATAACGATGACCAAAGTGTTCACTTTAAAAAAAAAAAATTCTTAAGAAATTTCTGCTCCCGGGTATAGTAGATATTTCTTACTTTACCAGGAATACAAATATCACGAAATGAGGAAAGAAGAAAGAGAACGCGTGAGCAATTCTCTCCTATATCAAATTGAACTGAGTGCCGCGGCTATTGCTTACAAAGGATTCGAAATTGAAAAAAAAATGTCATAAGATGAAAAATATTTATTAAGTTATATATAAAAATATTTTACGTTTGCATTACATACCTGAAGCCAATCATAGCAAATGCATTCAAAAAAATTAACCTTGAATTAAATGTGAAGTAAAACAGATTTCCACACTTTAAAAAAATAATTGATATAATATCCCAAGAACTAGTAAGACACGTGGAGAAAATGATAGCTAATAATAGAAGCTGCCTACTGTTCAAATTTTAAAAAAAAACATTTAAAACGTTTCTGAAATAAATACAATTAGTAGTAAGATAAGCGTGTTTTTCTTAATCGTTAATTCTTTTTTGACAATTCGAATCTACATTTCTGAAATCATTTGCATACGTTCTTATTTTTTCTTCAGTGTACTAATAATCCCGTATAACACGCACTGCTTCAAAAGCAATTTCATTCCGAGATCATTTGAGTTCAAAATGTTATCCCAATAAATACAAAAAAAAAAAAACGTAGATTCTATGGGACATTTGAAGTTCCCATTCCTAAATACGAGTACAAATCCTTCCTCTGATAAATCACAAAATTTAGAAAATAGTTTCACGAATGGTTAGATCCTCAAAATGAAATTTATAAGCTTCTCAAACAAAAATATATAGTAAAAAATAACAGTTTTTGGCACCTAGTAAAGAATGCTAATTACGAGTAAATTACTTCAGAAGAAACAAGATATTTTGTTTGAAACAAAATGCTCTTGTTTAGTAACAATGAAAGCAGCCACAATATTAAAAAACATTAGTCATCAATCGCAGCTTTAAAAGTCACATTTATTTCGATTATAAAAAAAAGGCTTTAATTGCACTTGAAATTTGATCCTCTCTTGTATAACCGTTAAAAAGAACGCTAGACTTTCTGAATAAAATTGGTGTAAACACTATTGGCTCAAAGGGAATTAAATTATGTGAAATGGTTAATTAATTAGCATAGTTATTAACTTCCAAAAAAGAATTTTTCCATTATGAAATCCTATTCCCTTATCTAATTTCTATCTCATTGTAAAATTAGCTTATATTTCAAATTTCGTAAAATTCTGCGTCTGAATTTTGTCGTTTTTCTTATGTGAAATTTTCTTAAAAAAATAGTTACATAGTGTTAAATGGATGTTTCTAACATTTGACGACAAAAAAATTCCTGCTCATCGCTTTACAAAGCTTTTTCACCAGTCGATGGATTTTTTTTCCCAATACTGTAAAGTTAAAAAAAATTGGAAAAAATAAATAGTATTATGAAAAATTATATCAGTTTTTAAGTACATCTATGTTCATATCCACTCAGGAACAATGAAAATTGCACTTCAAGAAGGAAGGAAGCAACATTTGCGAAACTTTGCAAAGTAGTTAAATGATTTCCGATATGAAAATGATCCAAGTTTGGTACCAATGCGCATAACCATAAACCCTGCAGTGGCGCTGCGATCAGGAAGTGGGTCCGATATAAACCGGCACACATAGTGGGAGATTCATAAACGTAACGATTACATTCCGACTCTAGGGGCACTTTGGTAAGTGAAGAGTGCCAATTAGACGTGTGAGAAGACATTTTGAGTTTGAGAGGGACCTGATCATCGGCGTGAAAACTTCAGGTGGTAAACGCGCATGTTGCTCACCAGTGTATCGTTCAGAGTGGACCGTCAAACATGTTGGGAGCTGTGAACATGAGATAGTACCCACGAGGCGGCGAACCGAGTTTGGAGCAACCAGGAAAACGAGAAGATCGAAGGATCGGGCAGTATGAGCCCGTGAATCCCACAGTGACTCGTTCCACGATACACTCAGGCATAGGGCTACCAGTTGTTTTACAAACTATTTCTAGACACCTCTCGGAAGCGACTCTGCAATCCAAGTGCCATTTCGTGTATTGTTTTTAACACCGAAACGATGGTGCCAAGTCAGAGCGACGTGGAATGCCACAAATTGGCAAAACATAATATTGAGTGATGAATCCCTGTTCGTTTTGGGGGCCGATGATAACAGCGTACGAGCGTAGAGGCGTCTGGTGGATGATATCCACGCTATCCCGCGACACACAGTTCTCACTTTGGCAGGTGTAATAGTCTGAGAGCCCATTTTGGCGTGGTGTGGAAGTTAGGAGAGGGGGTACCAGCTCAAGTATCGTCCTCGTCACTTAACTGAGGTTCAAAAATTTCGAGGTCCGTCGCCAATAGCCCTCGTATTTCTTCTAGTGCGACGTTAATAAAAACTAAACCAAACTTAGGGCCCATAACCTTTGATATCGGGTCCAAAGTAATTGTGGTACGGGGAACATTAACAGGACAGTGTTAAGTTGATGACATTTTTCGACTCCACGTGGGACCTTTCCTAAATGGTCTTTCAGGGGCAATTTTTCAGCGAGATAATGCTCGTCCACATACAGTTCGAGTAGCTCAAGACTTTCTACATCATCCTCAGCCTGTTCCAAGGCCGGATCGCTCTCTGATTTGTCTCCTGTACAGCATTTGTGGGACTAGCTGAAACGCCAGATGCCGCCGTGTCACTCTGCACATGATTTGGAGGTGGCTATTCAAGATTTGTTGTTCCATCTGCCTCCGGACAACATGCGAGGTCTAATTAACTAAATGCCGAGCCGTGTTGGGGCATGTATTGCAGCAAGAGACGGTCTGACGTGTTGTTGAAGTTACGTTGTATTTGTCTAATTGTACACGATGTACTTGTTTAACTGTCTATTTATGTATATTATACATAAAGGAATCAAAATTCTATATTTACCCGTAACAGGAGTGGTGAAATAACGCTGGCATGCGGTCTCAGAGACCGTAGTTCGTTGTATTTTATTTTATTATTATTTTTTTTGAATCATGTAATTAAAATATCATTTTTTATTTCACTAAAATATTCTTTGAACTTTCAAGAGGGAAAAATATGTTTTTATATTTTCATGTAAAATTAAACTTCACCGAGAAAATTTTGCCAAAGACTTAGATTTTCCGGTGAAAATCATATGCTGCAGTAGTTTTTATTAAATTAATAAAAAACGAATCTATTATGTATTAAGTATAGTGTTTCATTTATTGTGTACGAGTACATAAAGCGAATTTCAATAGCAGAAAATTTAATGAAGCACAATACTGAAAAATTTTGATAATACCTGAACTATCAGTATCTCAATGATTTCCTAGATGCAAACAATTTAGTCCCCGTCTTCTGCAGCACATTCATTGCATAACTTTTACGTGCAATCCAAACGGGATTTTGGCTAGATGAACATAAATATTTTTTGCTTGGGCGGCACAAATGATATGTTTTTCTTGATTTTATTTATTTATTTATTTTTGTGTACTGCTCCACATTCTGAGACTCTGCTTCTTTTTTCTAAAATTTTTTTTATACTCAAGCTCGATTCTCGATTTATTCTTGGATTCTTAACTCTTGTATAGAGTTGTGTTAGGACTGCCAGTTTCACAATTACGCGTAAAAGCTCATTATTAAAAAGTGGTTCCCGTACATTTTTTTTTTTTTTTTTTTTTTTGGGGGGGGGAGAAGGATTCGAATTTTTCCGTAAGGTCTTAGTCCCGGAAATCTTACTATGTTATGAACTGGAGTTCTAACATTTCGATTAGGTTCAATGAATGACCATTTGAATCGATTTTTCCTATAGCAGTACTTCACGGAATTACTTACTCTTTCTGTCTAGAAAATTCTCTTGTTATCTGAAGAAATTTTAGAGTCTCTTGAGTGGGAACTTTCATATACAAAATCTTCTCAGTCATCTTTTTCATTAAAATCACTTCCAACTTCATCTGGATTCTCTTACAGCGAAACGTGGAGGAGGTGGATGAATCAATCTCCTTGGACCTTTCTTCAGAGTCGTGTACTATTACCGAAAATTGTAGTTATTAAAAATAAATTATTAAATTGAATATATTTTAGCTAAATATATTTAAAATTTAAGCAAACGATAAAAAAAAAAATTGAAAACTGATCTGGTAGCCAAAAGTCATCCACCTAAAACAATAGCCCCTTAGGTGACTAAAAAGGGAAATTCTTTTAAAAAAAAAATGGAAACAGTTATTTGATACTGACTCTGTCTTAGGACAGTGGAGCTGCTCATTCATGAATTAATGATCATACCTTCGTAAATAGTAATAACTTTATATTAAAAAAAGTAAAACTGCAAAAAATATCGAGATACGTAATTATAGACTGCATTAAATCAAAGAAAAAAAATATGCATCCATTTTATATATATATATAACACATCGATCAATAACTCCCGAGACTAACCCAGAGATGGCGCTCGTAGTAAACCAGTAACCAGGTCTTTCTGGAGTACTAACCTTTGCTTGAAACGTGTCAAAATTTTAAGTCGATCGGACCAGGAAAAAGGTTTTTTGAAGTGAAGTGAAAAAGGTTTTTTCCAAGTGGGTGCCACGATTGCTTTCGATGGAACAAAAACAGCAACGAGTCGATGATTCAGAAAGTTGTTTATCGCTATTTACTCGCAACAAAAAAGACTTCTTGCGAAAAAAATGGGGGGGGGGGGAAAGATTTGGAAAAGCGTTGGAATGATTGTATCATCCTAAAAGGTGATTAACAAAAAGTGTTATGTTGATGAATAAAAAAAAAATTTGCAAAAAAAATGCTGTTTTCAATGTTAGACTCGGGAGTTATTGATCGATGTGTTACATATGCGTGCGTGAGTGTGTGCAGAATCCTAACTACAGAAAAAGGGATTAATGGCTTGTTTTGTAATTTCAATGAAGAGACGGATTTTTCAAAGTTATTATTTTAAAGAATATAACGTGCAAATTATTTGCAGAATAAAATTTAGACAATGAGGTTCGCGTATAAACAATGTATCTGAGGAGCTATCACATCGTACGTCCTTCAACCACGACCCTTGCCACTGGATGTCAAGGTGTGAGCCCCGTGGATGAGGTAACAAAATAAATATCTGGCTCTTAGCACCCTCTTGTGTAGGAAGGCGTAACAAAAATAGAATCATCCATATAAATGTGCGTGCGCGCGCGTTAATTAAATTAAAACTTAACCCAAATTCTACTTCCCATATAATATTTGCTTACCTGCCTTACATATTTGCATATGATGCTCAACAGTTAATATTTTCTCAGCAAAGATCACTCAACTTTAAAATTTCAGTCATATTTCAATTCCTTTTATGATAGCACGAACTATATTACAAAATACCCTCCGTTCGAAATCCGAAGTAAATCGGCAAGAATTGAAATAACTATGTAACCAAATCCCAAATTAAATAAAGCTGGCGTTCAGTTTGCACTGCTGTGTGAACCTAAAAGATTGTAAGCTCCCAAATCTGATCATGAATGAATAAAAACATCTGAAAAGTCAACATGCTTCATCTGATACGTCGTAGATTAAAGCCGGTAGGATTTATGTGCCTGCAAATGAATTTAATTTTTAAAATTTAGAACTTTCTCTGAAGAAAAAAAAAAATTTGCTTAAATCAATGCAAAGACTACAGCTTCTCAAAAGTGCCATGAAGAAATTTTATGGCGGCCCAAAGACATATATCTCTTCCTGAGTCAGGGTGTCAATAGAAAACGGCGCTCCGTTAAAAAGGTAAATAAACGGAGCTTCAACTTTTATCTATCTTTTTCTTTTGTGGAATTGTTTGAATTAACTTTTAAAGATAATCATGGAGTATAAAAACGCGACTTCAGGTACAAAAATGGAAAAGAGAAGAAAAGTGATACCATAATTATGAACAAGACGTTCCAAACAGGAGAACAAAGGTTAAAAAAATATTACTGTAATCTAAAGCGATAGATAACTTCAAAGATATTCAAACTTTTATCAATAATTATAATACGGAAATATCTATGGAGGAATATCTACAACAATTTGAAGTAATAGCCGAAGTGCTGGAAATAAAGGAGAAGCAAAAACTCATCTTCTTAAAGAAGCTAGTAAGTGGAGAAGTCCAGAGTTTCATTAAATCCGAGCCCTTCCCAAGGACCTTTGGCGAATTGCAATAAGACTTAGTAAACGAGTTGAAAACTCAAGTCAACCCAGTGAGACCCATCTTCATCTAGAAAGGGCAATCAAATGACGTAGGAGACGAATATTTCTGCAGAATGAAGGCAATCGCCTTCCATATCAAGATAGAGGAAGCATCCATCAAGTATTATGTCATAAAATGATTGATGGAAAATCGTGCAATCCGAATGCAACGTCAAAGCTCTCGAGATCTTGGAGATACGAAAGAAAAAAAAAATCATAATAATGAAAACCAGAAAAATAAACCACTTATAAGAGTAGCGATCCGTAAATTTATGCGACCAGTGGTTTCTGTGAGATACGAGTAAGAGCCACGCAATCCGATACCTCCCGCAAATCGACATCAATACGAACAATGGAAATGGGTCGGAAGCTGTCAGCACCAGTGACCGGTGGGTTTTTCAAGGGTCGATTCATTCCTTCATCAGTACCCGTCGATTTATCCAAGGAACCCATCTTAAAGGATGCTCTTTACAGACCAATATTAGAAAAATAATACTATTTACCAACAACACCGAAGAAGAACTGAAGCACATCAATGCAAGAGTGAACTTTAAACAAGCAACAGTTCTCTTACATACCCGTTCAAACATAATATCAAAGACTGTACTATATCAAATCTACAGGATGTTTCGAAACTCATGGGCAAAAATTTAAGGGGTGATAGAAAACATCAAAACAAGTAATTTTTTACCAAACAATGCATAGGCGGAGAGCAAGTGGTGAACCTCTAGACGGCGTTTTAATGGAAAGCATAAAGAGCGATTTTTCTCACACATTGTCATTTCTACCATAGATTTCAGGAAACATAGCTTGCCTCCTGAAATCCATAGTAGAAATGATGATGTGTAAGAAAAACCGCGCTTCATGTTTCCTGCCTCCTGAAATCCATGGTAGAAATGACGATGTGTAGAAAATTGGCACTTTATGCTTTTAGTTACAGTGCCGTCTAGAGGTTCACCGCTTGCACTCTGCTTTTGGATTGTATGGTAAAAATTGCTTGTTTCGATGTTTTCTATTACCCCTTAAATTGTTGCCCATGAGATTCGAAACCTCCTGAATTGCTAGCATTCGCTTTTATATTCAAATAACTTCTGTTCAAATGATATTCACTTCAAATTCCTTAAATAATTGATAATAAAAATAAACATGAAGTTTTGCTTCATTAAAATTACTTTATTAAAAATATAAATTTACTTCAATTAAACGAACAAGTGATTCTAATACAGATTAGTTAAATAACAATGAGAAGTATTTATACTAAAAATGTAATTAAAGCCATCCAATACAGAAATGTAATGTGTATAATAGTTAATTATAGTTTGGCTAACTTTTCGTATCAGACAATCAAACAACCGAGATCAGTTTCCATTAGATATCGGTGTCGTCTTCGTCACTCGACCATTTTTCACAATTACAAAGTCCACTTCTTCAGTAGCCCTTGTATTGCTTCTTAATCTTGAATTTTGTTGTGTTTCGGAATTTTTACCAGTTAAACTAAAAGAAAGATAACTGGTCATTGGTATCGCCCTCGTCATTTAAGGATGAATTAACATTATGAGTTCCAAAAATTTGTCAAGTAAATTTATTATTATGACGCAAATTACTCCAAAATTAAAAATAGGGGAAGAAAGAACTAAGCCTTTTTTTTATTATTATTAATGCTGTTTTCGCTTCATTTCGACTACACTGATTCGATTACCTAACATATTTCTTGTGGATTAACAATCATTGAGTCTACCCACATAGTAACGCCAGATCAGTCGGCGTCGATGCCATCTTGTTACGGATTACAACTGAATAATGAAGCCACTATGAGCAAGATAGATCATAGTGAGTCTATATCTTTCCTTTTAGAGAATTTTAGTGTGGAAAACATTAAATTAAATTTAAATAACTGCTCGAATTCTGCCGAATGCCTATCAATGAAAATCTTAAAAATGAAATTGGTAACCAACTCAGATATTTAATCGAAGAAGCAGGCATTAAATATTCTTCCCTTAAACAAGATGAACTAAAAAAGGAACTTACTCAATTTAATAACTTTTGCCAATCTTAGGGTATTGCAAATCCAAACTTCTGTCAAAACTCAACTTCCGCCAAACAAAGGGGTAAATTTAGCCCCAGAATTAGCGATAACAATAAAAAAACCCTGACGAAACACCCTATTACAATAGATTTAGTAGCTTAACAATAGATGACCCTAATGAAGACATTGAAATCGACGATGAATCGACACCCACTGACACACGAACTAAACCACCATCCCACTCAAACCAACTCAAACAAAAATAAGCTAAACAATAAACCTAGCCCTGCGAAAAAACCAACAGCCCAGCCAACTACCTCATACAAGCACCAGTGCTACTATGGCTCCTATGACCACCAAAACAACTTCCGCACCACCCATCACAATTGATAATATAACAAATTCAACTGCACCTCTTAAAGAATTACAAAATATAACAAACCTTAAACTCTCTGCGCGCCTCATTCACACAAGTCTCAAAATTTTCCCACAAACACCAGCCGCATACATTACCATTAGAAGATATGTTGAATACTATAATTTATCAACTTTTACCTATAAATTACCTACTGCAATGAAAGTAATTATTAGAGGTATGCCTGTTGACACGCCATTTGATGAAATAATAAATGACCAAGCAGCCAAAATTTTTAAAGTCAACGAATGCTTCGTCATGCTGAATGAACACTCCGGACTCCCAATGCCTTTCTCTCTCTTCCTAGTTTCCCTCACAAAATCTGAATCCAATAAAGAAGTCTGCAATATATCTGAAATTTGCCCTATAAAAATAAAAATCGAAGCACTTAAGAAAAAAATCTGACCCCCACAGTGTTACAGATACCAGGGTTTTTTTCACAACTCCCAACTCTGTTACAGATCCCCAAGATGTCTGAAATATGCTGGTGAACATCTCACTAAACTTTGTAAAAAACCTATTGATGAACCTCCTAAATGCTGCCACTGTGATGCTGACCATCCAGCCGACTTCTTTGCGTGTCAAAAAAAAACCAAAAAATAAACCACGAACCCGAAATTGAAACTCCTATTCAACCTCCTGTCATTGCCGCCCCTCTTGTTATCAACGTTTGGGAAGAAAGATAGAAGCAGAAAGCCCCCAGATCCAGGCACACTACAAACACTCCAACACCAACCCATGCTGTGCTCACCACCTACATCCCTACCCTTTCAACTCCTCTAGCTCTCTAAAATAACTTATCAACGTTGTTTTCCGTACTAAAAAAACCCACAGATTCAAAAAATGTTTCCTATAATTAAATCCTTCATCCAAATCTCAAACTCCAACACGACAAAAGCCAACAAATTCATGACTTGCGTCAAACTACTTGACATTGACTTCTCTTTTTAAATGATTAATTGCATTAAAAAAATTTCTAAATTATTCTTGGAATGCTGACGGGCTTCACGCCCGTATCTTAGAATTAGAAAACTTTATTCGAAACAATAACCTAGACATTCTTTGCTTCCAGGAAACTTTCCTCAGGCCTTGTGATTCTCTAAACTTCGCTAATTACATTACATATAGATCGACCGTCTCACACACAAAAGAGGAGGTACCGCCATCATTATCAAAAATTCCATAGTCCACCATAGAATTAATATTAGTACTACCGCATTTGAACACACCACAATTAACATCGACCTAAATAATAGCCACCACACTCTATTTATAGACTTCCCACTAAGCGTATCCCCCCCCCAACTACATCCCTGACCCAAGGAAAGTATTCCGCAATAGATCCCAAAGTTTAATTATTGGAGATTTTAATTCCAAACATCACTCTTGGAGTCCAATATCCTTTGACAATACTGCGGGCAGACAACTTTATAATTTCATCAATAGTTCTAATATTAAATTTTTGTATCCTCCTCTCCCACTTGGATCGCTTCTTGTGTGAGATTTAATCATACCACTCTAAACTTTGCCTCTCGTCCGTTCAGAAAATATTACCGTTGAAACAAAATCAGATCTTTCAAGCGACCATGAACCAGTACACATTAATGTGGAAACTTACCCCCCGCCAACACCAAGTACCTACCAATTCGCTAATTGATAGGTACTTGGTGTTAACAAATCAAATCTTGGTATCAACAAATCCTCCACCACTCATACCTGAAAATACCACAATCAATAAAATTAGTGATATCAATAACTCCATTTCCTCCCTGACCACTTCTTTAAATTCTGCAATAAAGCAAGTCAGTAAATTTAAAGCAATTCATTCAACCCCTCAACCATCCCCTCTTCACTCAAAAGCAAAGTAATTGTGGCAAGATACAAGATATCCACTCCATAAAGCTCTTCTCAATAAAATGCAAAGAGAAATTAAAAAAAAAAAAAAACTGCTCATCATTGAAAACAACATCATCAACAACAACCTTCAAATTGACTCTACAGAAAATAATTCCTTACATAAACTTGTCAAATTTAATAACTACTTCCCCATAACCATTCCCCCTCTCATGGGAGACCAAGGCCTCGTTTACAACAACAAAGATAAAGCCAATCTTTTTACAATATCCCTTGAAGAGTCTTTCATGGTCATCGAAGATCCTGAAGATGAAGATCACACTGAAGTAGTTGAAAATTCTATTAAGACATACCTCCAATCGCCTCCTGACAATAACACCCCCCCCCCCAAGTAGAGGTCTGCCTCTTCGTTGATGATACAGCGATTCTCACCAGCCATAGTTCCACTCTCGAAATCCGAAACATCTTACAGGACTACGTGGGCGTCCTTGAAGACTGACTCTCCCTGTAGAGAATTTCAATAAACACGGATAAATCACCCGCAGTCCTATTCTCTAGAAGTACCAGACCAATAGAATAACCCCCCCCCTTTCCAACTAACTTTTTTGACGATTATATTGAATGGACAAACAGCACCACTTACCTCGGCCTCCACTTAGACAGTAAATTAAACTTCCAGGACCATATCCAACTCATAATAGACAAGGCATCTAAAAATTTTTATTCCCTACAAGAACTGCTGGGTTAAAAAATCTCAATTATCCCTCAACAACAAATTCATTATTTATAAAATTTATGTACTTCCAGTCATTACGTATGGCTACCAAATTCGGGGGTCAACTACCAAAACCAATAGAAACCTAATACAAAAAACCCAAAATATCTTCCTCCTCACAATAGCCCAAGCCCCCAGATACAAGGCAGTCCGTCACCTCCACGAAGAATTGAAAGTTCTCTCTATACCCAAAAATATTTCACAACTCTCAACCTCCTTCTACAATACAATCCCAAACCATTACAATAGCACCATCAATAGCCAACATACATTCCTCCATGAAACCAACCACCTCTTGCGCCTTGCATCCATACTTGAAATTCTCTTTTAGAAGTATAGCACTAGGTACTTGATTCTTTCTACCTTTTTAAATCAAGTGATCAAACTCATTCCTCATCTCTCTCTCATTCTCACCCTCTCCTAAACTCGTTTCCAGTCTCGCATGTTCCTGTCATGTTACTTCAGATGAAGTAGAAATGACTGTTTAGTCGCTGGATTATATATATATATATATATATATATATGCAATGTGTGTATATGAATTGATATTTGTAACACATTTTAACACAAGAGGGCGCCACTGACCACACCACTGTTTTGTAGCTTCATCCACAGGGTTCACCCCTTGAAGGGAGAAGTAAGGGCGCAGCCATGGTGTTTAAACGTATGATGTGACAGTAGTTTGATTGCTTAATGCGTAAATTCCCCTTATCAAAATTTTGTTTGTAAATCATTTATACACATCACATGTATATAAATGATGTATATTAATTAAATATCCTTTCAAAAATATGTCTCTTAATTGAATCATAAAAACCACCAGACACCAATTACAAAAACGAGCCAACTTTCTTCCCCCTTTTCTTGTAGTTAGGATCCAACAGAGTAAAATCGGAAGCTTGGCCCAGGTTCCAAATTTTAAATGGGAATTAATTTTTTGAAATTTCACTGCCCTGTCGCCTTATCTGAGATTGAAAAAGAGTTGTACATCAACCCGACTTAAAAAGTATGTTATTAGATAACTACGTAAAAATACGTAAATTCCCATAGTTTAAATTTTGTCGGGAAATAATTTATACATTCACATAGTATGTTTAATTAAATATCACTTTTAAAAATCCGTCTCTTCATTGGATATGAAAACCTCCAGACACCAATTATAAAAACGAGTCCCTTTTGCTGTGTATGTGAATATAACACATCGATCAATAACTCCCGAGTCTAACATTGAAAACAACATTTTTTTTGCAAAATTTTTTTTTATTCATCAACATAACACCTTTTGTTAATCACCTTTTAGGGTGATACAATCGTTCCAACGCTTTTCCAAATCTTTTTTTTTTTTTTCCTCGCAAGAAATCTTTTTTGTTGCGAGTAAATAGCGATAAACAGCTTTCTGAATCATCGTCTCGTCGCTGTTTTTGTTCCATCGAAAGCAATCGCGGCACCCATTTGGAAAAAACCTTTTTCACTTCACTTCAAAAAACCTTTTTCCTGGTCCGATTGACTTAAAATTTTGACACGTTTCAAGCAAAGGTTAGTACTCCAGAAAGACCTGGTTACTGGTTTACTACGAGCGCCATCTCTGGGTTAGTCTCGGGAGTTATTGATCGATGTGTTATATATATATATATATATATATATAATATTAATGAATAATCTAACATTATCTGACTGACCATGGTAACAGTATTTTTCTCTCCGAATGCCTTCATCAAGAATCTTGAAATGTCGTATGCTGTAAGGCTATGTTATTTGCTGATGCTGTAGAATGCGGTCGTCATTTTGTTCTTTAATAGGGAACGAAGGACAGATACTCTCTAACTTTCAAAGGGATAACAACATGTCTTTCTTGGATGAATGCTTTGAAAATATCTAGTTAAACTAGACAAATCTTATTTTAAAATTCATTCAACTTTCACTAATTACACAAGAGCTGAATATCTTAAATTAATATAAATAACTGGATCCGTGTAAATGATGAACATTGTGTATAAAATGAGACAGTGGTTCTCATGACTTAACAAGGATTATATCTAGTTTGGAAATGGCCACGACTCGAACGAGCTGTATCTAAAAGAAATGAGTAGGTTAAGTGCTTACTTAATGACTGGTTTTTGCCGAGACGCACACATTTATTAACCAGCCTCCTTTTTTTTAATTATTTAAAATTGAGAAGCATTAATTTGATCATATCGTGGTTGAGAAAGAGGGTTCACGTGAATGATCAGATCAGATTAGGATATTATTTAGCGCGTAATATAGCAATTATTTTGAATGATAATCATTACAATGTCTTCACTAATTTAAAGAGCAATAGCTGATAGCACACACCTGTGGGGAGGGAGATGCACTTATCTATGTGAGACTCTGGTAAATCGAAGCTTTCTGGTCGTATTGGAATGGGATCTTTATCATAAGATTTGATTTCGTAATCTCAGAAACAGAAATAGTTATTCTTGATTCTTTTAGATTCTCCAAGCTTGAATTCTCATATATAATATTCTAAAATCAGCAAATAACTTAATTTTTTTAAAAAATTTCTGCATAAATTTCATTCAGAATAAAAATACAAGCATTTTTCACTTTTCAACTTTGATATTTTTCATTTTCATTAAAGAGTAACAATTTTTGTTATGTTGACTCGTTTTATGAATGTATTCGAACTTTAGTCGATAAATGGACACTGATATCCATTTAAAATTGTTATCTATATTAATTGTCTGTAAAATATAAAAACTCCATTTCCGTATGGGATTACAATATAAAAAAAATACCTTCAACAATAATCCTTCTCTTCATTATTGGTTCTATTATAAAAAGTGTACAGTATAAATGGGTGTTCAGTGAAGTTAAGATTTATGACATGTGCTTATCATATTATAAGAAAATGAACTGAGAAACAGAAAAAATATTTTTATTAAATATTTGACGAGGAAAGAACTTATGATAATTCATTCAGATTCCCCCTGCGATAAAATATGGATTTATTTGGATACTCAGAAACCAAAATTAATCTCATTACAAAACGCCGCCAAGAAAAAAAAAATATCGCTTCAAATTTTAGTTTGCTAAGAAACTTCTAATCTCAATAAAAGTTACATAAAAGCTCAGGGCAGTAACAAATTTTGTTATTACATTATTAACTCATCCACTATAGAAAATCAGAAACTTTTTAAAAAGGCAATTTTACTTTTCTATTTGGTAGATCGAAAAATCTACAAAGTACATGCAGCAAATACTTTTTCACAAAAAAACTCTGCAAAGGCGGAGTAACACTTAAATTATAAACAGTATATCTTTCATATATTTTTAAGAAAATAAGATATAAATGAAAATTTCAAATCTTTCGCATTTCATCTACTCTATGTTTTAATTTTAGATTTATAGGATGTGTATTCTATGTATCATTTGTGAAGGTGTGGAATCTGGATATTTTCTGTAGTAGCACGTACTATCCATGTTTCAACATTTTGAAATAACTGAATTAGACAATTAATGTAGAATTTTAGAATTAAGTTTTTACATACTTACTACTAATAACTTTAGACCCGTGTGGTGACCGGGGATGACAGAATAGTCTCACTGTAGCTCATGCATGTCGTAAAAGGCGACTAAAATGGGTACCCAGCGTTTGGGAGTATAGCCGGGCACCCTGCCCCTGGGGATAATATCAGGGGATCTCAGGGACTTGCCTTCTTCAGGTAAGTATGGACTTCACGAACCCGATGTACCCTAGTGATCTTTTTCTTTCCCATGGGGTTTACTGTCTTTGGTAAACATGGGTGACGCGCTCCCGGGATACCCTAGCGATCCTTCTCTATTTTCGACCCTCCTTCTTGTCAATCACTTATCTTTTTTTCAACTTCACGTCTAGACCACAGTTTAATCTTGTTTGGCGCAGCATAGCCATATCTGGCTCTTGCGCCAATAAACCTTACATTCACTCACTAATAACTTTATAATGGACGCTTGTATAAGCAATATATTCTGTCAATATCTACTTTTCAACAACATATGCATAGTGGTGTATATTTATTACATTCATAAAAATATTCTTAATATATTTCCCATGTGTAGAATTATTATTTTTTTAAATATCTTCATATACTTATATTATAGTTTGTTTATATTTTCGATATGATATGGCTTAAGACTCCCGTCTACCAAACATTTTGATTTTGTGGATGTAATGTTAATTCTATGAAATTTCGACTTCCATTCTCAAATCTTTCCTATTTGATAGATTTGAATGAAATAAAGGACATTCGAAAGAGTACAAAATAATGAAGACTTCTACGGAATTACTTTTTTTCTCCGATTTTTAAAAATATTTTTACCTCTATTTTAATGATTCGCTTGGGAATTTTCCAGTCCTTAAAAAAATATTTTTAAGAATCGGAGAGAAAAAGTAATTCCACAGAAGCATTCATTATTTTTTGCTTTTTCAGATGCATTTTATTGCATTCAAATAGTAAAGATGTAAGAATTAAAATTGAAATTCAATAGGATAAACATCAAACTGACGAAATCAAAATGGCGGTTAGACGGGAGCCTTAATTGCATAAGTTATACAAAATGAAATTATTATTATATATATGTGTGTGTGTGTAATATTCTAAATAATTTTGCAATAGTTAATTGTGTATTAAATATATTTTTCTTTAAATATCTAGAACATTTAACACACTTTAGATTCTAAATATTCATTTCATTAGAATCTTTAAGACTTTCCTTGAATATATTCTTTAATGTAAGTAAAAAGGAAAGCTATATCCATAATTTTTCTTTACATTATGCATTGAAGTGAAAATTTTGAAATGTACTATTAATACCAAATAAAAAAAATAGTATAAATATCAGCAAATTATTTATTTCTGCCTTAAAAAACGGATTTTTACTTTTATAAGTAATAGTAAACCATGCAAGAATTTTTTTTGTTTCATAAGATTCGTACGAGAAACATATTTTTTGTAATAAAATTTATTATAATTATATTTATTCAACACAATTCAGTTTTCTAAAATGTATAAGCTGTTGTCTTGTATTTATGAAAATATATCTTATTCCATATAAAGTAAAATTGTTAGTAATAAGAGAGGAAATTTGCACATTACATTAAAAAAAGTTTTGAAGTTCGTGAATTTTCAAAGTCGTCTTGAATGGGCAGAATTAATATATATATATATATATATATATATATATAGTTAATGAAAGGGAGAAAATTGCAAGTTATTGAGAGTGAGATTTGAAAATTGAGTGTGTAAGTTAGACTCAATGAGATATCTTTAAAAAAAACTAATTATCAGTATATCTTTTTTATTTACACATATATTTTTTCATTTGAGAAAATATTTTTTACGGTATTTTATTTTTTAAAAGTATGAAAATATTTTCGGTTTTGTTAACAGATCTTCCAATTTTGCGAAATGGACATGTTAATGTTGGGCATCAAAACACAAATAAGTGTCATGAAAAAATAATAGGAAAGATTTTAATACACACTATAATTATGTTCTTTAGATCTGCAAAAAGGAATCTTTCTGTAATATTGCTTTAATATTCAAATAAAATCTTGATCTTAAATTTGTCTTGCAAAGTTGAGATTTTTAAAATATGAAATTTAGTAAAAAAATGTAATAAAGTATTTCAAATATATATATGTTTTTTATCGAATCATTTTTCAGGGAGCATAAATATCCCAATAAATTCTATTAAATTTGTTAATACGGTGTAAGTGTACGATTGGCTTAGAAAATTTGAAGGTTTTCATGCAATTTATCCTTTTAAAAATAAATTAAATGTATTTGTTTTTAAAGCGATGTTAATTTGTAAAGACAAAAATAGAAAACAATGTATTTAATAAAAAGTGTCGCAATACTTATTATTACTATTTCTTTTCAAACCTGTATAGAAGTTTTATGTCAATTTGTTCAGATTTCACAAAGATAACATAAGAAATATTTCCACTTTTCATTATTTTAGTGCATGAAATAAATAAGTGATTTTGGAAACAGTTAAAATAGAAATCAAATCAATAAGAAAACTGCGCTTCAGTTCATTCGAGGAATCTAATTGAATTAGAAAAGTAATTCGATTAGTAGCGGCTTCGAATGGCTTATCAAGTAAAAATTGTGGCCCATGCAGCAAGAGAAAAATTATTTTCCTTAATAGAGGGAGGGGGAAGCTATCAATTTGTCAGCTTGATGTATATTTTTCACATAATTGATTAACTCTGATACTGATTTATATTTTGAGTTTTATGTAGCAAAATATACAATACATACATATAACATTTAGTAAAAAAATTAAGCGAACTCAAAAATTGACTAATAAAATTATTTTGAATTTTATTTTTTTAAGGAAATGATGTCAATATTCTTATTTCCCAGTTTACAATATTCAACGTTTGAGTTTCTTTACCATTAATTCAATTATTGATTTAAAATTGCAGATTGTTTTTAAAAGAAAAATCCCAAGTTCATTTTGTACACATTTTCTCTCTCTGATAGTACTAAAATTCAATTAAATTATGTACTTCAATATAATAAATAATCATGCATCTTTAAAATGTAGGTCATGCGTGGAGGTGATGGCATGGCAGGCTTTGCTGTAAGACATCCTTCTGGACAATTAGTTCTACCGTATTTCTGGAAACCGAGTGCTGAATATGAAGAACAAACTGCTGACCCAGGAGGTGAGTAACTTGTATTAATATGTAATTTGAATAAAATTTATTGATATGAACTCGGTAAAGTTTATTCTTAACCTTCCAGAATGCGTGCCCTCTATACTATCGTGAAAGGTTGCGCGTATTTCTTAGATACGGTACTGTATTTAAGAGTGTTAATGGAAAAATTTGGTTTTAATTAGTCAAGGAATAATAAGTACATTTTAATTAAATGTTATCTATTTAAGAATAATGGGAAACAATGTAAAAATAAAACATATTAGCTCCATAAAATGACCAAATGTTATTGAAATTGCATGAAAATAAAATAAATGAAATTGGTGATATTTCGATTGAAGTATTTACATTCCTTATATAGAAGCTTAAAGATAATATGAATTTTTTTAAAAAAAATTAACTCAATTTAGGTAAAAAAGAATGAAAAAACAGTTTCATAGTCATTTCATTACATTTAGTCCATTCTCCACAATTCTTCAAGGGTAACTCTATTTCCATGGTAAACACAAACCAAATAAAGCAAGCCATAAATAGCTATTTCTGTTCCATCTTTATCTCTGGCAACTCTTGAAGGAGAGTAATTAGGCTTAACAGAACAAATATAATTACTTATTAGTCTCTTCAACTATGCTTTCAGTTATGCGATCAGAAATAACACATTTGCATATATCCAAAATATCTGTTATATCTTTGGCTGGCTCGATTACTGAAGGAACATGGATACATACATATGTATATTACGAGGTGATCGTTTAGTTTCTTGAATGAATTTTTGTGCCATTTCTATGACTCGATAATGTTCTGTTTTTCTTAAAGTGAGCTATCTGTGGATCTATCGCCCTTATATTCATCTTCTAAATTGCTTGCTGCACTCATTCTGACTCCGAATAATCTTCTCTTTCTGAAATGTGTCCTCACATTACGAAGTGTTTGTTATAGTCTCAAGGTCATTAGGATTCTTTATGTTGAATACTTTGTGTTTACCCACCATAACTGAGAAAAAAATAATGCGTATAAATTAAGTATCATTAACAGTCGCAAGTATGAGACATATACAGTATCTCTATTCTAACCCTAAAAGCTATTACACACAAAAATTGCATCAAATCATAATGTTTAAGTCTAAAACAATAAATATATGTTACAACAAAGAACATCAGATATAACAAAAACTTACTAAATGGTCACATGTACCTTAAAATACAAAAAGCAGGTTTGCAGAGTCCTATTAACGCCTCGAAATCCAAACCATGACTGAAAGTAGGTCAAAAGGAGCAGAAAGAATAGCTAAGAAAAGGAACTCGTATTGCTACCTAGTACAAAGATATAAAACGAAATTGATATCTAGAGTATCTCTCACACACGCTGAAAGGTTAAGAATAATAAATATTCTAATGAATTCAAATGTTTTTTTTTTTTAAATTCAAATTCAAGAATCCTTTTATAAATACATTTTTTAGTAAAAAATAGAAACAAAAAGACGAAAACTTTTTTGCATAATCATTACAGACAATTTAGAAATAATTTTTAAAACAAGAAATAATGCAATGTATTTCTCAACTTCAGAACTTTTGCGTCCCCATACCGGTCCATCGAATAACTTGCAGAATGCAACAAACGAAATTGATATTGGATGATCCGTTTAAATAAACGTTTTTAATATTTATTTTTTTGGGACAAATTCTCCATAGTTAAAAAATTTTTTCCCCCTTATACCTCCAGGGGAGAAGAGAATTTTGCCTATAGCCATTTTTAAAAATGTTTTTTCCTGCAGTGGAATTGTAGATGGGTTAAAAACATATCAATTTGGTTCCATATACTTCCCTTCAGCAAGACTGACGTTTGGATCTTTAAGGATACCGTTTTGAAACCTGGTGACAAATTTCTCCTACAGGGAAAATAATTTTCAGACAAGACCTACCAGGAGGACTGCTAATAACAGTACCAGCAAACATTTCTGCTCGTCAAATCCCTACTTCAATAGTACAAACACCAGATATAGAAATGCTAATTATACAAATATATATTAATAATATCTCCTTTTACATAATAAACTTATATACTCCATGGGGACTTAATATCTCATTAATCAAACTCTACTTGTAATTCTTAATAGATCCAATCTTAACGTTTGGAGACCTTAACCTACTTCACCTGATGTGGGGTTCGAACCATATTTCGCCTCATAGTATTGATTTTGTAAAATGTGTGGTTAACTGACTCTCCAATTTTATCCTTCACAATACTACTACCCCAACCCACATATTATGTAATAACACATCAATCAATAACTCCCGAGACTAACCCAGAGATGGCGCTCGTAGTAAACCAGGTCTTTCTAGAGTACGAACCTTTGCTTGAAACGTGTCAAAATTTTAATTCGATCGGACTAGAAACAGCTGAGTTATCGAGGTTGGAGTAAAGTCGTTTTGTAGTTTCTTTAAAAAATGGAAAAAACCGAGTTTCGTGTTCTGATAAAACATTGTTTTTTAATGGGTAAAAACACCGTGCAAGCGAAACAATGGATTGAAAAATGTTACCCGGACTCTTGTCCATCAAAAGCAACGATTTGTCGGTGGTTTGCCGAATTTAAACGTGGTCGTACCGACACAAATGACGCGGAACGCTCGGGTAGACCTGTGGAAGCCGTTACACCGGAAAAAGTGAGTGAAGTGACAAAAATTATAATGAAAGATCGTCAAGTGAAGCTCCGTGAGATTGCTGAGATGACACAGATATCATATGGAAGTGTATTTACTATCCTTCATGAAAAAGGTTTTTTCTAAGTGGGTGCCGCGATTGCTTTCGATGGAACAAAAACAGCAACGAGTCAATGATTCAGAAAACAGTTTATCGCTATTTACTCGCAACAAAAAAGATTTCTTGCGAAAAAAAAAATTTGAAAAAGCGTTGGAACGATTGTATCACCTTAAAAGGTGATAAACAAAAGGTGTTATGTTGATGAATAAAAAAAAATTTTGCAAAAAAAATGTTGTTTTCAATGTTAGACTCGGGAGTTATTGATCGATGTGTTATAAGCGCAGCTACTCTGATTGATCTCATCCTTTGCTCTGCAAACTTATTCGGAAACACTTAATACTTATGTATTGGAATGTTCTAACGATAGTGATCACTATTCCATAATCACGGAACTATTTCTACAACGTCAGAATAAGCGAATCGCTAAGAAAACAGACTGACACTTAACAATGAAACAAGTACAATCACCATTAGAAAACAAAATAGATAACCTCACTGTTTTAGTTTAGTTTTTATTAAAGTCGCACTAGAAGCAACACGAGGGCTATTGGCGACGGACCTTGTAATTTTGAGCCACGGTCAAGTGACGAGGATGACACCTGAGCTGGCACCCCCCTCTCCTAACATCCACACCACGCCAACGGGAGGACTTTGGGCCCCGACAGATTTAACGTGCATCAGCCCCGGCTACACAGCGGGTCTTTAGTGGCCAAGGCTCGAACCCGCGACTCAAAGAAAACAGACGGCCAAGAGTCTGAAACCATGACCACTAGGCTACCGCGGCCACCGGTCCAAGAGCAAAAGACTTTATCAAATTAACTAATAATAGTATTTGCAGCACCTTTTATTATAGATGTCATATCATTAACAAATAGTCAGATAATCAGTTCAAACCTTTTAACATCATTCAAATGAAAGCTCCCTGAATCGCTTTGGATTTACCACAATGGACTCCAAACATTGTACTTTTACAAATAGCTGATCAGGAAATATTGCCGGAGAAAATAAGAAGACTAGCGAATAAATTTTTTATTTCCCAAATTTCAAACGGTGACTTTTCCTTTCTGAATCGCAATAGCCCTGGTACTATGGATCTAAATATTCCGGAAGAGAACAAAAGCAATATATCTAATACTTTTCATACATTGAATATTAATGGGCAGCAAATAATATCTATCCCTAGATTGCTGTATTTCACAGAGCTTCTATATGAAATTTACGCCAATGAATTTGAATTTCAGGACAAAAAGCCTTCCTACTTTTATCATTAGAGGATTATTTGATGAAATAGTGAGCAATAACTACCGAGATTATTTCATAATAGCTACGGATGCTTCAAAAAACCATAACATGATTTTTATTGCAGGCATAATGAAAAATTCCTCCTTTGCTAGCAATTTAAACCCTATTAACACTATATTTACAGCAGAAGCTCTGGCCATATGCCAAGCTCTAGATGATCTCACGAAATTAAATAAAATATTGTTAATTTTATCAGACTGTCACTTTGTTCTACCTGCTCTAAAAATTGTAATATAAAATCTCCAAAAGTTAGGCAGCAAAGTTTTCATTCTTTCGCAATTTCAAACTCCACTTTGGACTCTGGGACACTAGAAAATTTTTTGGAATGAACAGGCGGAATATCTCGCAAAATCGGTTAAGGAGTTCAACATTTACATCGACTGAATTGCTTCGGAGTATATCCATAGTAACATCTACAGAAAAAGAATGAAAAAAAAAAAAAAAACCGAACGAAAATTTTTATACAAGTAAATATTTTGAAGACTTGGGAAGCATTTTGACTGCAGACAAAATATCCAAGTGGACAAAAAGCAGAATAGAGGAAACTAGCATCACTCGAATCATCTGTAAAATTATAACTCCTGGGCTTTTACACTAATTCCATCTACAGGATAATGCAATTTGTAGCACATGTAACCATATCAACGATTTGGAAAACTTATCCTTTTAAATTGTAACAAATATACCTCCCAAAGAAATCATCTCTAGAATACACTCAAGATAAATCCACAATACACTATTACCTTCAAAGAACTTTTGGAAACAATAGTCGCTAATAAACAAGTGTTTAGAATATTCCTGCAGAAACTAAAATACTTTGACATCTACTAAATGAAATATATCTTTTAAACAGGATTATAGCCTTTGCTGCTCTATATCCCATGAAAAATCAATCAATCAACCAGGAAACTTTTTGTCTCAGAATATTATCTGTGACTTTTTTCAAACTTAATAAAAAGAAATAATTCTTATACTCTGCTAACAAAGGGTAAAAACATCTTAAAGATATGCTAATATATAAGGTAACTCTTGATAGTGTCACTTAATTCACATTATAAAAATTCCAAAAACATTTTATTACTTACAATAAATATATTATTTTAAATATATGGTTATAAATTTTAACCCACCACAAAGATAAAAGTAATTAAAAAATAATGTACAGATTTTATAACAGATGTAAAAATGTAATCATTTTTTACCTTTTATACTTTTTTTTGTAGGATATTATCACCTGTGTATTGATAATTCACTCTCACGGTTTGCATCCAAACTGGTCAGTATGTATGTAAATTCATTTAAACGTGACAAGTGGGAAGATTACATTAAAGAGTTAGAAGAAACAGATGTAACAGTAGCCAATTTTACTGTAAGTATAAAGTACAGAAGTGAAACATTAATATTATGCACATTCCTATAAACATTTCACAGTAGTCTTAGAATGCTCTTATTATTTGATTGCATTTCCTTAAAAGTTCTATATTATATTCAAATGTAGTCAGAAACGAACTGAGTATCAAAAAGCAATGTTTTTCTTATCTGTTGTTCAATATTATACAGTTATACTCATTATGAATCAATAGTTTAAGATCACTCGACTAGATAGGTACATCTTGAAATATGTTTTTTTTACTAATGTACTTCCTTTGCTTTAAGGTGTTTTAATGCTTTATTACTGTTTTGGACTCTGATGGACACTCATTAATGAAGGCAATAAAAGATCTAATATCCAAGGTTCCCTTTAGAATCTAGATATGATCTAATGTAATATCCATGATATAAAGTACAAAATCTTTTTGAATAATTTAATGGTCAGTGTTTAAAAAGCAATTAATGATAAAATATTCAGCAATATACAAAACAAACATTAGCATAATCTCAATTTTCAATATTATGATTTGTTTGATGCACAAAAATGTTTCAGTGAAGATATTTCATTAATTTTATGCATTTGAATGCTTAAAAAATATCAAGAAAAAAGGTTATCAACAAAAAGATATCTTTACTTTATATTACATATTTTAGGGTAGCTTGTATACTTTTAAAATTTTGCATAAGGAAGATGATCTTTCTATATGGTTTATCTTCCCACCATAATAAAATTTATCTAAATTTTATTTGTAGGAAACACTTCAAACTGTTGATGGGCGTATAGGTGAAATGTTAAAGTATCAAGACCAATCCCGACGTCAAATGTCAAAAGATTGGTATGTTGTAGATGGAAACCATAGTTATGTACAAAACTGGTCCATTGCACAATGTATAGTGATTTTCCTAACTTCAACGCTTCAAGTGTATTTTGTAAGAAAACTTTTTGATGTGAAAAACGTAACACCAACATCAAAACCAAGAGCTTAAGTTTAAGAATAGGGGGAAAAAAAAAAAAAACCTATCATTTCAATAGGAATAAAAATTTTAAAAATAAAGTACACAATATTTACAAATATATATATTTATCATTTATGTCCATATTTCAATATATTTCAAAAAGCAAATTTTTTGAAATTCAAAATACAGTATTTTATATATTTTTTTTCTTAAAAATTATTTATGCTAAGCAATACACATTAAATAAAAAAAATTTTACACAGAAAATATAAATCTATATCTAGTTTTAATAAAGGAGCATTGCTTAAATAACAATAGTATTTTTTTACCCCGTCAATATTGTACAGTAAGTTGTTTTATTTCAGTTCTTATTATCTTTTTGTAAAAAGTAAATACTTTTTCAAAATACCTACATTGTAGTTCAAGAAATACAAATAATTCTGAAATATGTTTGTGAACAGTATTTATATATTTAAAGTCCATGTCATATACACAGTTAAAAAAAATGAGAAACTAATTTCTTATTCTGAGAAAAATCAACCCTTTTTTTTTTGTGCTCCAGCAGCAAAAATATTTTTTAAAACAGATTACTGAATGTATTTATTGCTCAATAATGCTCATTTCTTTTACAGTCAGTAAAATAAATTATGACACATCAAATCATATAGATATTTAAATTAAAACGCACCAATTTTATTATTTCAATTTCAGAAAATTCCGTTTTGTTGAATATATGCAATTTCAAATCTTGGAGGGTGGAAAACTTTTAGTTGAATTGAATTTTAAATATATTACAATTAAAAGATATATATTATGTTATTTAGACATAATTTATGCTTTATAAATGTGAATTTTTTTTTAAATTGAGTAAATATTCCTCAGTATATGACTATTACAATATTACCTTTAACTCATTTTTTTTTATAAGATATTATTTTATTGCCAATTTTTATTTACCAAACTTGAATTTAATGTCCTGTACTTTATGCCAAAATAAACATGAATTTTTTTAACGTTTATATTTTGTTCATCTTATATTTATTGTCTATAAATTTAATAAAAAAAAACATATGAAAAAGTGTTGAATGATTAATGAAATTTTCACAACGAAATATTTAGATAAGTACACTCAGGCATAAAATCATAAGATGCCACAAAATTTTAAAAATTTCCTTCATAAAAGTAATTTATCACTTACTTTTAAAACAATTGTAATATAAAGAATAATAATAATGTGCGTATATATATATAATTTAAACTAAATTTCGAAAATCAATTTAAAAATGTTTGAATGTTGACTTTTGATTTATTAATTAAAAGATAAAATATTTTTATTAGATTCTAGTTTTTTCAAATATATATTTTCAATATTAACTATTAATAATATTACATTCATAAAGGTATATATCAATATAAAAACATGTGACTTGCACACAGGAAGTTTAAATTACATATGCAAAAAAGAAAAAAAAAAAAGTTAAATATTTCAAGGAAATATAGAAACAAAATTATTTTTAAAATGTTATGACCATTGATTTTGTAACTAATAATAGTTTTACCACAAGCATGCTTTTATTTACATATATATAATTATAACACTCATAAAAAAAATTACATTATTCTTAAAAATACATAAAATTATATTTTTTTACCCACTCATTAAAATCCTACAAAGAAAATTAAAGCAGTAAAAAAGAAATATACATGCAAGATAAAACAAAAAATATGGACACAAAAAATATAGGCAGTAACGAGAACTAAATACACATAAAAATGCATTTGTTTGTTAATGCACAATTTCTTACATTTTATTATTGTATATAAACTTTTTCACAACAATAAATATGTCTTACAATTTAAGGTTAAACTTCAACAGTATATACAAAAGCAATTCCATTAGTAAAAGCAGTTTTATTTCACACAGTTATATGCTCTAGAATCCCTTGATGAATAAGTTTTTCACAATCTGTTCGTTGTAAGAAATGCTATAAAGAAAAAGAAAATACACTGAATGATTCACAAGAATTTAATTTAATTTTCAATTAAGATAGAGACGAAACATAACAAACACATTAAATCTTATTCTTCTAAATTGTAAAATTATTTTTAATAAATAAAATTGAAATTGCACTATGTCATAAAAGTAAAATGGCAAAAAACTCATATTTAAACAAATTTTGTCATTCCATACTTGGACAAATATTGTAAAAGAGAATTGAATGTGACTTTAGCATTTTGAAATTACACTAAATCACAGGCTTTTATAGTCCTACAAAATCCTTCAGGAAGTAATGAATAAAATGTACAAGTCACTTTTGAAAATTTTGCATGCTTGTAAAAAATGAACTGAAAAGAAAATGTAACATTTAGTTGAAATACTAATCATAATTAAAAAAAAAAAAGTTTAATAATTACAAAATTTAGCTTTAACTTTAAAAAAGTTACATCACAAATAATATAAGATCACATTCAGTATTCATTTATTTCCATGTTTTGATATTATGTTGTGCCAATATGCATTTGAAGTTCCTTTAGTTGATGGACAGTATGCATTCATAAAAGATTTTAAAAAAACATTCTCTGTAGGGTTTAATTCAGGACTAAGTCCTGGCCAGTCTAATAGAATACCTTAGAATTAATTCTTTGTTTTCCTATCTTCCCTGTGTGGCATAGGACAGAATCCTGTAGATAATAAAAAAAAAGCATTATTGGGAAATAGATCAATACAAAGTAGCAGTTTGGATTCCAGGATTTTATGCATATACTATTTCACATCCAGTAAAGTTTCAATTCTCTGTACATAGCACATCATCTGTTGATATGCATGCCCATATCATGATGTTAGTAAGATATGCTAGATATTTGACATAATACAGTCTGGATATTACTCCTCTCTTGTTCTACATAGCACTTTTTTTCAATCATCACTTCCAAATAAGGGTATTTTACTTGGTCTTTCATCCAGTCAACATGTTCTTTCATTCAACATTTCGTGACAGAAGAGATAATAATAAATTGCTTTCTCCTTCGTGAATCCTAGTTCTAAATTCAAAACTTGGACAATCTCCAATAGCACTCATATTATTTTTGATGGCTTCAGAAGACATTCTGCAGTTTGATGCACATCAATTTTATTTTTCTATCTTCAATAGTTTTAGTATATTCCCCTTTCCTTTTTTTCTTTCAAAAAAAAAAAAAAAACCCAGTATTCAAGATGTAATATTACCATCTACTGGTCTTGCAATTCCATTGTATGAAACACCATATTTTCACACAAAACAGCATTTCTAGTTCTTTTTAAAAGTATACATATCTTCTATTTGATTTTATTGTTCACTTACTGTTTATAATGGAAATGCAATTATAATTTAGATGCAAATAGCAACCCCCTCCCCCAAATTGTCAAAACCAACATTTTAATTTGTATTACATACTAAACTACATATTTCTTTGCACAACACATTTCAATCTGAAAAGCGAAGTTCATGATTCAGTGATTCTTAGAACATTGGCTAATAAACTTTTGTATTTCAATTATTATCTAAGCTCATTCAAACTTGTTTCTTTTTAGAATAAATTTAAAGTAATTTTTTAAACATTAAAGGTATTTGAATACTGTCTTTTTTTAAACAAAATTTAGCATTATAATTACTCTAAAATAATACATAAATGTGCAACTAAGACACGTCCACAGTTTTGCATGAAACAAAATTACAAAGGAAGCTAGTTAGTTATGCTAAAAACAAGTAGCATAATAAAGAGGAAAATATAACATACAGGGGGTCAAGGCTAAAAGTATCAAAAAGTTACAGCTTATTAATCTTTTATGTGAAAGGGAGAAGGGTAATCATTTTCTGTTTATGACAATAGTACCCAATTGGATACTTTTATAAAATGCATGCAAAATTAAAAGATGGATTATGGCCTTCAAATCCAAAGTATTCTTTTGGAGATTGATTATTTAAATAGTCCTAAGAGTGACAGCATTATTATACAGGGTGATTCAAAACTCGCATGCAAAAATTTAAAGGGTGATAGAAAACATCTAAACAACCAATTTTCACCATAAAATGCATAAGTGGAGTGCAAGCGGTGAATCGCCAGAACAGTTAATGTCACATGAAAGTACAAAACACCAAACAGATAGAGAAGGTACTAAATAATTTCATTGACAGCATGTGTGGTAAAATTACAGAAATCGTTCAAAAGAGTGACTGTCCGTGGTAATACAACCATTACACCTGCGATGTAGAGAGTAGCGCATTTTTCCACTGTATTGTGAAGCCAGAAAAGCAAAAATTAATAAACTATTTAATACAAACTACCCATATTTAAGTCAAATACATATGTGTAGCATAAAACAAATTATTTATTGGATGACTATTATTTTGAACCAGCAAAAAAATGAAAATCATGAAAAAAAGAAGATACAACTTCTAAGTGTCCCTTACAATAATTCTGAATAAGGGGAAAAAATGGGTATATAAGAATTACTATATAAGGCAATTCAAGATATATTTCTATTATTCAGTTGAAAATAACTACTAACTGAAATCTATTTCTTGAAATAAATGAAGACATACATACATCACCATCAAATAATAATAAAATAAATACCATACTGATTTATGAAGTTCAAATTTTAATATATATTTCAACAAAGCTTGCAGTTATTATCATAATTTAGCTCAAATTGTACTAAAATTCCTCTTCCAAAAATTTAAAATAATAATTCAGAAAATTCTCATAATAATAATCTAATCCTGAAACATTGAGCCTTTAGCTAAATAAAGAAACTGAAAAAAAAAAAAAAAAATTATAGAAAATAATACATAGAAAAAGTTTAGGATTTTCTAAATATAACGTATAAACAATTTTTTTTATGTATGGCCTGAAATGTTATTCTAGGCGTATGAAATAACATTGTTATTTCATACGCCTAGAATAACATTTCAGTAAATATAGCATTTTGAAACATACATTTATGTAAATAATATTGAAACAATAAAGATTTAATATTTAATACAGAAAAATATCAAGAATTATTAACACACAGCATTTAATGCACACTGCTGGCTATTAAAAAACCTACACCAGGAAGGGGATCACTGAGATCCTCCATAATATTCTATATGGTCCGCTAGGACCTTTTGATTTCATATTCCCAAACTGTCATGGAATCCTGACCACCCAAAGCTGTAATATTATGGAATGATAACTCAAAGTCTCAGAAACCCATGATTCTGCCCAATTTCAATACATGATGGAAGGAGAGTTCTTCCTTCTTACAAAAGGATCAGCCTGACTTTTACATAATCCTTTTATGCTTGAATGCCACTTCTGAATGATAAACCTACTTTACTATCTTCCCTTTTATTAGACTTAAAATGCAATTATTCTTGCCAATGGTCCAAATGCCTGGAAATGCTATAGATTTGCATCTCTCAGCATAGTGTACTTTCACACACATTTGACGTTTTTTGTGTGTGCCATCTTCATGATATAGGAATTTTAAAGGCCAACAGGACATTTATAATGACCAGTAATTTACAAAAATACCAGTTGATTTATAATTATTCCATTGATTTATGGTCTAATAGAAATAAAAAAAAATAGAATCACATAAACATAGAGAAAGATAATTGTATTATTTATTAATTGAAATAATATTTTGTAATTCACTTACTGTACTATTTTTTGTTAGAACTACAATATTACCATCACTAGTTTCAAAATCCCCATATTCGCACAAACATCTGACCTAAAATAATCAAATTATTTTTAATATTTTAAATACATCTATTAATTATATACATGATTTCAACAATAAGTTTTAAAAAAAGAAATATATGTATTAAAATATTTGTCAATTTTTATAATATAAAGCTATTGTTTATTTTAAACATTATCTTACATAACAGATGACTGAATATACATATATTATTAATGTAATTTTACTAATAGGTAAAATAAATACAATTGTCTAGAAGCAGAAGTGCTCTCATTATTTTGTTTTACTTTATACAGCACAGCTTGCCAATTTAGAATACATTTTGTACAATTTAATAATTTTTATACTTATATCAAAACATATAATACTTCTTAAACACAATTCTCACTTATATGCGCTGCATCAATTACTTAAAATTACATGACTGTTATGAAGATGTTTTAACCATCAAATCAATTTTCATAAATCAATAACACCTTAATCAACAAATACACAGATGACATTTGTTAATGAAACTGAAAACAAGCAATCAATTTTTATTTTGAAGACACACAGCATTGCTTTTCAAAATAATCATCAGTTTTATCATCAAATCTTAAGAACAATATGTTTACCTTCCCATTAAATTTAATTTGCATATTACAATACATTATTACAAGCATAAAGCATAATAACATACAGCCTATCATTCCTAAGAAATCATTTCGTAAATACGAATAACTTCAGAAAAATTATGAAAGATTATTTAAAATCTACCAACAGAAGATAAAAAGGTTTCCATCATAGTTTTTAAAAATGCTATAACATCAGTGATGATATTCATTTAATATATTAGGGATGGAAAAGGGAGGAGTTACTTATATGTAAGGGAATTTTGCAAAAAAAATATCTTTTGATTCGAAGACAAACTAATATTGGTGACAAGTGAATAAATAGCTGGAACTCCAGAGATTAATAACTAAGCATCCCCATTGGTGTACAAAAGGAATTCAAATTTTAGCATATAACATGCATTTGTATTTCCTTACATTAACTTCACAGTATCAATCTCTCACATAAAGGTTTATGGACAGCATATTGATACATTATCACATCGGAAACAAGAAGAGCAACTGGGCTAAAAGAAATGGAGTGGTCAAATTGTTTGACACTTGGAATGCTGACAATATTGTTAGAAGTAGTTGAACCCCAAACAACTCTCATTACAAAATATCAAGCATAGCTTACACACCTGGGACTGCAAGAAAAATTAACAGGTAATTTAGAAAAAAGGGCCAGAGCCTAACAATGTCTATTGAGCTGACATTAATCTTCAACTAAGCACACCAACAAGCATATTCACAGTGATGCCAAGGTCACTTGATATGGAATATCACAGATCAAAGTGAATGTTTTCAGCAATAAGTTCAACTTTAAATTGAATATTGATCAGCAACAGCTCTAACAGCATCTGATTTACCATTATACTCAAGTAGGATGGTTTCCAGAGAAGAATTTTATTTTAAACTGAGCCTCTTAACCAATGCAGATGTATCTAGAGAATACAAATCAGCAGAGGAATATTAATCTGACAGTTACCCACAATACAACTCGAAAACCACTCTAATGGTATAAAATGCCCCTTTTGTTCAATAGCAAACTCTATGGATGTCTATCAGAGTTCTCATTATAACATAAGGGTAGGGAGTGTTACATTGATGATATATATTCTTGTTTTTTTCCCATTCATGTCACTTTAGACTTACATTTCAACAGAATAATCACCAGCAGCACACAGTAATAATTTCTACTGATTTTTGTAACACTTTAAGAGTTGATATTATAATGATATAATTTAGCACATAATAAATACATTATTCATACATCACTAATAACCTCTCCTTTTTTAAGAACTACAATTCTCAAATAACAAGAAAACGCACAGTAAAAAAAAACATAACATTTTAAAAAGGGAGAGAGAAAAGAAATATTATTTTCCAATAGAATATGAATATTTAATTCTTTAAGAAATAATAACTGATTAAGAACCTGTATGTATAAGGATTTAGGAGGTTGCATGTTTGAAAAAAGATCAAGTCCAATTCCTCCTATTGATGACATATAGCCTGCAATATTGCGATTATAAGCCGTAAACCAATTGACCTAAAAACAGTAAAATAAATGAAGATTATAATAAGTTCAAGTGCAAATACACAAAAATATGCATATTTAGAGAATTTACATATCAGGAAGCTTTAAATGTAAAAAAAAAAGTAAATTAGTCTAATAAATGATTTAAGAAATATCTATAAAACTACCACACAAAATGGAATGGAATATAACATCCACATTGTAAGAGACAGTATAAATTATAAAATAAATTTAATTATAAGCACTTTGCCTTCAGTTAACAAATATTTACAGAATAACACTGGTTTTAGAATAATTATATATATGTATATATGTGTGTGTGTAAAAATTCTTCTTTCTTCAACTCAAACTTATTGCTTTATTATTCTTCTTTTAATTCATACTTTTTACAGAACTTATAAATCTTATCACTTTGTTTCTAACAAACTCTCATTCCTTACTTTAGCTTACTTAGCTATTTACTTTCACTTATCCTTTTAAACTTCATATGAGATCAGACACCCTTTTTAATAACAATAACAGTCCTTTATTATTTCAAAACCTGTAGTGTTACCCTGCTGATCAGTGCAAATTACCATTAGTACTCAATCATCCCACGATTCACAACTTTCTCAAGTTTACATTTGTCTGCTCTACTCAGATCTGATGTGAGGGGATTGTGTGACATCTTACACTCACCCCTTTACAAAAAATGCTCTCTTCAGGTGGTTTTTAAGCATGGGACACACACATGCGCACACACACATATGCTGTTTATTTATCACAGGTCAGATAAATCACTTACAGTAAAAGAAAAAACTTGATAAACACTATAAAATTAGTAGGTGCTGAATTAAATATGACCTATATATGTATATATGCCATTTGTATAGAAGAGAAATATTCCTTCAGATAGTTATTTCACACAGACACAAACTAATAAAACCATATAGAAACAGAAAATAAAACTATTTAATTACTATTGATGTTTGTCACAACATCAGAATAAAAGTAGGGTATATTTTGCAATAAAACAACTTTCAGAATTTCTACGCCGAAAGAAGTAATGACTTACCTCAAGTCTTTTACTAAAAAATATATATATTTGCATAAGTTCAGAAACATAGTAGCTAAACATTCAACCGCTTCTTTCTTAATGTTTAACATTTGGAATATTCCCCCCAAAACCTTTTAAGTATTCTATAAGACATGAGATTAAATTCTATTTCAAATTTTTAAACTTTATTCTAGAATATGCATATATTTAGGGAGAAATGTTTAAGTACTTTCCAATCTTCATCTTGCTTCATTTAATATTCAATTTCTATATCAACTAGTTAAACTAACTTTGAAACTTCTGATAATCAACCTTCTCTGCTCTTCCATTAATTTATATTTGAGTTTTAAAGCAGTATGCTTACTTATAAATTGTAGAAAATTCACGACTCAATTTTAGAAAGAAAGCTTTATTTCAAAATTTTAGATCAGTAGGAAGAGAAAATAAAAGATTAGATCAGAAGATTTTAATACTTCAATAACAAATATTCAAATACTTCCATCCCATTTAAATCTCAATTCTCGGACTGAAATATATTTGACCAGTTTCAGGGAAGAATTAATATTTTACATTTCATAGAAGTATGCAATTCCAGCAATAAACCTTCAATTCTAACATTCTTTTTTTTTTTGTAATGTTTAGAATTTAGTACTAAAATAGTACTAGTTAGTAGTATTTTTAGTACTATGGTAAGTGAGTAATTTTGAATGGATTTTTATTTTTGAAAACAAATAAAAATTTATTCATAACTTTTTTTTTTCTCCTCGTTTCTTTCTATCACTTCTATTATATTTAATTAATTGAAAATATCATCTTAGAAGCCAAAATTCGAGATAAAAAACCCCCAACATTTTTAAACGGTGGCAAAGTTTAATACAAAAAAATATTGAAATATTAGTTAAAACTTTATAAAAAACCTCATATCTCTCTCGTCTTTAAGATCACTTTCTCTGCGTGGTTCAATATATATTCCATAGATGGCACCAGGTTACTACACAAATTACGTTATTAAGAAAAATTATTGAAATATTAGTTAAAATTTAATATTGCATTTTTAGGCGAGTAAGAATGATTCCCGAAATTTCAGAGCTCTTCTAGAGAGAGAGAGAGAGAAAAAAATCTTCTTTACAAATGTCCTCCTCAGATTAACAAGCAAAAATAAAACAGAATAATTAATTTTTCAACTTTCCCATTAAAAATGTACACACGATATGTTCAAAGTATGAATGTACTAAACTTATTACTTCAATACATAAATTATTGAAAAATTTTCCAATTCATCCTCTTAGCATTAAACCATCATAAATAATTCTCAAAAATATAAATGATGTAATTCTTTAAAACTTTGTATATAAAAGATTCATTTAATAAAAGCAAAAGCAACAATCTGATTTTTTAAAAAATTTCTAGAAACATATATTTTTCTTTTCAATAAAAATTACAGGAACCTTGAACTCCAAAATAAAAAAATTCAGAAATTATTGAATTAACATTCTTTAGAAAATTAAGATACTAGTTTCTTCAATTTTGTAGTACATTATGTTACTTATTTTACAATATGATCTTCAATTATTTGTCCATATTTTCTTTAAAAAATAATAAAGAGCTCTTCATATAATTGAAACCAATGATTTAATTAAAAAGAGAGAAAGAGATTTTTTAACATATGCTTGCAAATTCATTTGAAAATGTCAGTTTTTAATATAGAAAAACTTTTTTCCAAAATGTTTCATATCCGAACATATTTTAAACTCCATAAAAGTTAACATAAAATTTCACAATAACTATAAATGTTCAATAAAAGACAGAAAATCTAAATAATACCTCAGATTCTGATAAACAGGATCTAACATCTGGAGGTAATATTGCTCCAAAACCCCATCTGATTTCCCGAATCATTTGAAGTCGATTGTATCTATTTTTGATATTAAAAAAATTATATTGTCACAAAATGCATTTAAATTTGAAATGAGCAAAGTATGAAAAATTCTATAAAATAATTTCTACCACCAACTTGAACTAAATTTTAAAAAATAAATGCAGATTTTTTTGTACTGAATAACTCAAACTCAGCAAATTATGACACACAAAAAAAAGTTTAATGTAATTTCAAATATAACTTACAAAAAAACCTTTTGAAAAAATGAATTAAAGCAGTCTTAGTTTCATTCATTATTCCGTTTATATCAATCTGACTAACTTAAGATAATCATTTACACTTTTTTGATAATCAAGACATTTAACTTTATATTATAGTTTAATTATTTTCAAACCAATTGGCTTCAAGTGCATTCTTTTTTGTTACATTCATATGTACAAATAAATAACGAACAGGTTGAAATCAAATTTTCAAGGAAACAGAAACTTTGTTGAAACTCCTTTCGTTAAGTCTGAGTGGTTAGTTTGTCTGAGTATGTTAAGTTTGTGGATTAGTGTGTCCAAGTAGTTTTTGGAATATGAAATTCATTATATCAAATATAATTTTTGAATACTTCAGGTTCAGTCATCAAGGGGGTTAAAGTCAAAAAACAATACCCTGTGTCATTTTTTTATCGTTAGGACGAGGGAGGACAGATTATGCATTATTCAAAAGATTTCTCCTTTTATGTTGATTCAGTTTCATTCCTTACAGTCTTATATTGCAACTTTAAAACAATGATAAATTTAATCTGTGCCAAAATATTGGCAAATTAAATTTTTTGAAAATCAAATAATCAATATGCATACAAATAGTTTATCTACTTTTTTTAACATATTCCAAAAATTCTACTAGAAATTGTAATTCATATTTTTAAAAGACCTACAATTTATTTTCACAATTATTTATTCTAAAAATTTTTTAAATTAGCCTAAATTTTCTTCACACATATGTTAATGAAGTTGACTAATAAGCTTTTAATAGCCTCTTTCTTTCTGATACTAACATATTAAATCCTGCAAAACCAAGGAAAAGTAACTAACACTTCAATAAAACTACTCTAAATTAAATATAAAAAAAATCTTCAATATCTGTACCATTTTAATTAAGAGAAAGATAAGCAACATAAATGAAAAACCATTTATTTTAAGCATTTTTTTTTTTATCATAGTTATAAGATTTTCATTACACAAATAGACAAGAGATGATTAACCTAAATACTGAGATTTTGAATTAAGAAAAATTTTGTTACTCAAAGTTCAATTTGCATAGGATGCAGCATACAAGTCAATACATTATTAAGAACATCTACAACTATGCTATGGCATGTGGCAGAATGTTTTAGAAATAGTGGCAGTCCTACATTCCTTTGAGAGTTGTAATGATTAGTAATTTGGTCAATAAATTTTGTCATGCTCATGCACAGTTTTAAATAATTTCTTGTGGTGAGCGCTAATTTACTTTCAAATATGATTTTAATTTGATTATTCTTTCTGGATGCAACTTTTTTTTGATGACGAGTGTATCTTCTAAATCAAGCAGGATGATTATGCACAAATAAATGAGATATATGAAACTTTTAAACAAATATATGTAAGGTTCAAGAGTGGTGAAAATAAAGATATTTTAAAAACAAACAATTTTATTTTGTAAATTACAATCATATACAATGAATCAAAAAAGGTTAATATTAGTATTTCATGTATTCATTGCAACATAGAATCCCAAAATTGACTGTTAAAGATATATGAGGATAGTATTTATCTAGTTCTTGGAAGTTCATAATTAGATTAAGAAATTATTATTAAACATAAATACATTTATTTTAAATAATGTCTATATTAGATTATCCTTTTTAGATACTTTTAGATCCATTTCTTTCAGCTCTTAATGAAAAAAAAAAAAATCCAAGGGGGGGGGGGGGGAATTAAAAGCTAAGAATGTGTAAAAAATCTGTTTTTATTTAAAAAGTTAAAACATAATACAAAGGAATAAGAGGACTTGATTTCGTAATATTTTCCCAATTAATTGGATGTTTACATTTTACATTACAAATTTTAAATTAGCTTTTCAATTCATTCCATAGATTGCAACACTGAAAAATTATAAAAGATACAGCACATTTTTTTCTTAATTTTTTACAATGGGCATACATTTAGGAATATATATGTAGTTCAGAACCTATTTATTACCAGAATAACTTTTATAACATATTTCACAACTTTTTAGAATGCTCCATAACATTAAATTGTTTAGTAAATGCATAAAATATATCAAGTAATAAATAATAGTTATTCACATTTCCAAATAGTTAAAATGAATCAAGGAAACTTAAAAATACCAAATTTTTTTACAACAAAATTTAATACTAGAGAAGGAAAATCATTTAAAAAGAAGTTTGGTTTGGTTTTATTAATGTCACACTAGAAGCAATATGAGGGCTATTGGTGACAGACCTTGTAATTTTGAACCTCGGTCAAGTGATGAGGACTACACCTGAGATCTCCTAACTTCCACACCACGCCATCTCCAAATTCTTTGGGCCCCAACAAATTTAATGTGCATCAGTTATGGCAACATAGCAGGTCTTTAGTAGTATCAAGGCTCGAAACTGCTGGCCGAGAGTCCGATGCCTTAACCACTAGGCTACTGCAGACCTTTGGGAGTCGGAATCTCCTATACCGATAATGTTAAATTGGCTGTTTTCGATGTACCTTTTCTCAAAATCTATTATAGATACAAGTTTGAAATTTTTTATGCAAGTAAAATATATCTTACTTTTAATACTGAAATGAGCTGTTAGCTAATTTTGAATTTTTTTATCAATTTACAAAATATTATAACAGACATAGTCAAATTTCACTCTTTTTTCATATAAAAAAAATTTGTAAAATGTACCATTTTCAATTTTTTACAAAAAGCTAATTTCAGTATATATTAGCAAGCATTATGAACATGTCCTACAAAAATTGTACACATATGAACAGTAGTTTCTTAGAAAAGGTACATCAAACATGAAAAATTTATATTTTGAGAAAAATGAATTTTAATGTAAAAATACTTACCTACCTATCAGAAAATTCCTGCCCCATACTCTAAATTATTCACATTTTTTAAATTTGATCATCCACTCTTTTCCTTTTAAGCCCCCCTTTTTTTTAACCATCTTTTGTTTTTTGTAAACAAGAGTATCTAGCTTTCTACAACCTCTTTGTTGAGACATTTCATTGCCTGTATTGTACAGTCACCAGGTTCAATGTTCAATTTTCTCAAAATTTGTAGTTTTGAGGAATTACCTATATTAAACGAAGATACAGCATCATATGTACCTAAAGAGAGGGCTTCTACATGTACATATGTTTTCTTTGGTACACGAGACCATATAACATTATTTACACTTTCATTTGGGTTTTGGGTACAGCCATGCAAACACTTTTTAAACAGTTCTGGATTGGATAAATCCCTAAAAATGGGTTGCATAGCCTCCACAACAGCAACAGGTAAACTGTTTTTGAGATGAAAAGTTTCCCCAAACAATTCTGCTTTTTTAAACTTGCACCATGTATCGGCATCTGATGGGCAAAATCCATGCTGAGGTTTTTCATCAGTCGACAGTTTGTGTAAAAATATTGCCCACACGGCTTGTCGCATATTTTTTACACTGGACAAATTTCTTCGAATGGCTAGACCGTAATAGGTTTGCATACAGTCCATTTCTGCCTATTTTTTCCAGACAAAGGTTTACCGTATGAAAGCTTTTGATCTCTCATCTTTGCTTTCAAGCAAAGAAGACATGTCCCCATTATCTTCATTACATGTCCAAGACATTCTAATTTCGTCACAGAACACTGGTTCCTATACACATAGTTCTCTTCGATGGAAGAAGCCTTATATTCTCCATTACCTAAGAATTTTGTGTATCAAACGTTGTCCTTCGATTCAGATTGGCGAAAAATTGACAGAGCTCCTGTCACTGTAACCATCAAAATTTCTTTTCCAGTTTTGAAGGTAGTTAATTTTGTTTGAACAAATGCAATGTTTGGATAATATTTCCACATCAATTACTTTGCCGGCATCCACACTTATAATGGTCAGTATACCATTCTTCGAAGAAAAGCCTTGTTTCTGCCAGCTACCATCAACTGCAACAGCAAAGTCTCTTCCTCAGTCATTTTCATCAACTGCTTCTGCCATACTCTCTTTGCAAGTTTCTCTAGCTGCCTGCAGAAAATATTATTATATTTTGTAAATTTTTAGGTGGTGGTGGGAGATTCATAATACTACAAAACATTACAGCAGATTCACCCCCTTCCCTATGCATCACATGGCATAAACTAACCTATTATTTACTTCATAATGATTGTCATACTGCTTTGAATCGGAAAAAAAAGTATATTTATAATTACAAGGACATTTTAAATCAAAATGAACAACTTCACCACAGTTTTTTTCATGTAATAACAATTTAATTTCTTGTTTACCATACTTGAAACATTTCACAGCTTAAAACAATGCACAGGCTAAAAAATTGATATCCATATTTTTTACTTTCTTTTTACTGGAAGATACATTTATTTCTTCCTTGGAATGGTTTGCTACATCATCACTATTTTCTGTGGACGAGTCATTACATACACTCACTTTTTCACATCTGCCTTTATTGAAATGTCCTTTCCTTTTTCTTTTTTAAATACTCTTGTCTTTGATCTAGGCATGATAAAATCACTTGAAAAGAACAATTTAAAATAATTTAGCAATATGTTTTGATATAAACACCAATTAAAATGAACATCATAGTGGTTGAACTAAAACATGCTTAACAGGTCAATTGAAAAGTCCCCGGCCTGACACATAGATGGCGCTACTAGAATTAAATCCATATGTTTTTTAGTTAGCCCTAACCCTCAAAAGATGCGTGTTTAAATTTGACAGCTGTCGGATCATTAGTTTGTGAATTATAGCATTTTGAGTGAAGCAACTTTTGTTATTGTGAAAAAAAAAAAAGGATAAAAAGGAATTTCGCATGTTGATAAAATATTGCTTTTTGAAAGGAAAAACTACAGTTGAAGCAAAAACTTGGCTTGATGCCAAGTTTCCGGACACTGCCCCAGGAAAATCAACCATCAAGGATCGGTATGCTAAGTTTAGACGTGGTGAAATGAGCACCGAAGATGGTGGACGCCCAAAAGAGGTTATTACCGACGAAAACATTAAAAAAATCCACAAAATGATTTTGAATGACCGTCAATTGAAATTGAATGAAATAGCAGACACTCTAAAGATATCAACTGAACGTGTACATCATATCTGTTGTCATATCGCGGTAATGCTTTGGAATTACGTGTTGCCAATATGACGTCATCCCACGCATCTGGCAATGAAATCAGGAATTTGCATTCGATGGTAATTTTCAGTTACGTCATACAAAGTCATTTTTCATTGGATGCCGATTCTTAACTGTCGAGTGGACGGTGTCGAATGCAGATTCCGGAATATATATAAAGGAGATCTTAGTAGATTGAAGGGCTCGCTCTTCTTGAATACTTGGCTGTGATTGATGAGACCATCGCTGTGATTGTATTAGACCATAACTATGATACTAGCCTTTGGCTGATACTGTGATGATATTAATTAGTCCTGTAAACTATGTACATTATGTAAATAAAATTAGATTTTAAAATATTAGAGTTTATCTTTCTCTGTTGATGTGGCATTTAAATTAAATTAAATTATCAAAGGCCTACTCTGAGGCAGGCCAACAATATCATTCACGAATATTTGGATATGAGAAAGCTCTGTGCAAAGTGGGTGCTGCGTGAGCTCATTTTTGACCAAAAACAATGATGAGTTGATGATTCGGAGCAGTGTTTGAAGATGATCAAGCGTAATAAAGCCGAGTTTTTGCGTCGATATGTGACAATGGATGAAACATAGCTCCATCATTTCACTCCGAAGTCCAATCGACAGTCATCCGAGTGGACTGCACACGATGAACCCGCTCCAAAGCGTGGGAAAATGCAACAGTCGGCTGGCAAGGTTATGGCATCTGTATTTTGGGATGCGCATGGAATAATTTTCATTGACTACCTTGGAAAAGGAAGGACCATCAGCAGCCACTATTACATAGCGTTATTGGACCGTTTGAAGGACGAAATCGCCGAAAAACGGCCGCATTTGAAGAAAAAGAAAGTGCTGCTTCACCAAGACAATGCACCGTATCACAAGTCAATGAAAACGGTGGCAAAAATCCACGAATTTGGCTTCGAATTGCTTCCTCGTCCACCGTATTCTCCAGATCAGGCCCCCCAGCGACTATTTCCTGTTCTCAGATCTCAAAAGAATGCTCGCTGGGAAGAAATTTTCGTCGAATGAAGAGGTGATCGCCAAAACTAAGGCCTATTTTGAAGCAAAGGACAAATCATACTACAAAAATATCAGGTCGCTATAATCAGTGTATCACCCTTGAAGGGAATTATGTTGAATAAATAAAACGAATTTTGCCAAAAAAATGTGTTTTACTATGGTAGGCCGGGGACTTTTCAATTGACCTGTTATGTGAGTATAAACAAATATCTATCAATCACTGATACAATGAAACTTCTTATGAGCTAATGAAAATAAAAGGATGGCTCAGTTTATAATGAATGTTTTAAAAAATTCATTTAGAGCAGCACACTGAACTATTGTCCAAAAATGAAGTGAGTTGTTCACATTTTTAGGCCCTGTAAATGGGTGTGGCCCTGTTTCAATGCTTATTTAAAACTAAGTTTTGAAAGCTTCTAATTATTGTAGAGATAAAAATAAAATATCTTTGGAAACATGAAAAGCTATACAATTTGAAAATGAAAAAATATCAAATCGTGATTTTTTTAAAGAATTTGAAGTTCCGACACCCCTTAAAACATTTATAAACCAATTAAAAACTTCAGTTCAGAATCTTGCAGCAACAATATTAAATCGAGTTATTTTTGCTTAAAAAATCAACATTTGTTTTATTTATTATTAATCCAAAAATTTACAGGAAAATGCTTTTTTAAATACCTCTGGTACTTCTTATAAAATTACACATAAAATGCAAAAACTCTCAGAGAGATTTGAATATAAAACATTAATATAGGATGATAATCCAGATGCAAGGACAATTTTTTTCGCCAAATGGGAGCGATATCACGGTGAACTGCAGTAGTAATGCGTTGAGAGAGAGGTGAATTCATGCAACATGATTTTTTTACGGCCCCATTTAACAGAAAAGTACCGAAAAAATAACAGAGGTACAAATACATGGAAAATTTCTGTTAATTTAATCATACACAAAGGGGTTAATCAACACTGAAACACTTTTAATAAAACCCTCACCCTTTTAAATTTTGCTCTGCATTTCTATTCAGATGTAGAAAGAGACTTGATATAAATATAGAATTTCTCAATCCAGTAAAAAAATCTGGATAAAATAATGGCTAGTCATATATTTGAATGTTTTATAATCTAATAGACATATAGATAAGAACTTAAAGATTATTCAAGGAAGAGATAAATAAACTAGTAACTAAACATGCTTACAAGTTGGTTAAAGTGCAGTATCGAGTGCCCTTTAGCAATTAGCAACTTTTGGGAGCGATAATAATTTCAAGCTGGCAAATTGGTTTTTGGTAGCCCTGTTAACTTTACTTTCAGAAAACATCAACATTGGTAATATGTTTGCTGTTCATGACTGCTAATTGTTAAAAGCAGCGGATGATTTTTGAAAAACTGCAGACAATATTTTAAAAATGATATTCTTTTTACTTTTAAAGAATTCTCTTTCTCTCTCTCCCCCCCCAAATCATTCATTCTCTGTGATAACTGTACACATCAATGTTCTTTTAATTGGTATATTAAGTATGTCTGAAAAATATGATTTCTATTTTCAAAATGATTTAGAGCAAAAGTGAGATATTAGAGTATGATAGAGTATACAGTAAAATAGATAAAGATTTAATTTTGAAAAAAGTTGAACATTCAATTTGCAAGAACGGTATTTAGATTGCAATGATTTAATTAATTTAATCTCCTTCAGAAGGCCTATTCTGAATAGGCTTTTTTTTTGCATTCATTTTACTGCATAAGATTATGAGGGTGGTCTGATAAGTTTCCGATCTTAACTTGAAGATGGCAGTGATCGTCAACAAAAGCTAGGGAATGTAGTTGTGCATCTTTTGACAGGTAAACACCAAAATTCCAGCCATTTTGGACACACAGTTGTTCGACAATCGTTTGAATAAGTTGATCGTTATGTACGGGGACTCTGCACCATCTTTCACCACCCTTAATTTTTGAGGCAGCTAAATTTAAACATGGCCATAGCAGTGATGAACATTTGGGATGTCCAAAAATTGCAACCAATGCCGATGACATTGCTAAAAATCACCAAATGGTACGAGATGACCATTGAATTAAAGTGAGAGAGATAGTAAAAGCTATTAATACTTCTAAGAACATATTGAATAAGATTAAGGAATGAGAGAGTAGTCCATGCGTTGGGTGCACCAATTTCTCACATTAGACCAAAAACATTCTTGAATGAACATTTCCAATATTCTGTTGGCACAGAGTTTTGGCACAAATTACTAACTGTATATGAAACTTGGATACATTATTATATGCCCAAAACAAAAATACATTCAAAACAGAGGACTATGAAGGGGAAATCGATTCCACAAAAAGCAAAAACCAGTTTTTCAGCTGGGAAAGTGATGGCAACTGTTTTTTTGGGATAGTCATGGAGTAATCTTAATTGATTACCACCAGACAGGTAAAAAAAATAACAGGAGCACACTATGCATCATTGCTTGACAAGCTGAAAACAGAAACAATGGAAAAACCCCATTAGCAGAAAAAAAAATTCAGTTCTACCAAGACAATGAGCAGTTGCATGGCAAGATTCCACAATTACAGTTTGAACTGCTTTACCACCCTCTTCATTTACCAGATCTAGCCCTAAGCGATTTCTTTTTGTTCCCTAATATAAAAATTCCACTCAAAGGACAGAGATTTTCGTCAAATGAGGACATCACTTTCATAAACAATTACTTTGCACAGAAAGACGACGAGTACTATTTGGATAAGTTAGAGATGGGAGCATTGCTGAGAGAAATGTGTAGACTTACAAGGAGACAATGCAAAAAAATAATAAATTTAAAGAAAAAAAATGTCTTATAATCTTTGTTAGGGAAACTTGCTAGATTGGAAACTTTTCATACCATCCTCGTACTACATGTTGTATAAATTTCTATCGTTTATATATTAATATAAATTAATATATAGCTTTTATAAGAACAGACTTTCAACAATTAAAAAACAACAATGCATTTAAAATTACTTACAAATATGCCAAAATACATCTTCTATCTCTTAGAAGAATTGCATGACGTAACTGAATGGCAGCATGGTATTGCTGATTGTTACCATCAGTCATTGCTGCATTTCTAAACATAAAAAAATATTTAAATAAAATGTATAGTAAATTGATTAAATTAAAATCAATTAATAATTTGTAATAAATTTTTCCAGAAATATTAATGGTAAAGTTTTTTCTACTAAACAGTTTTTATAGAACAAAACAATTTATCAAACATTTAAAAAAGAAAATATTTTACTTTTCATGGCTCAATACTAATAACTTAAAACTTTGAATGTTATAAAATGAATATTCTATTTATTATAAAAAGTCCATTTATATTGGAATATTTAAAAAATACATGAATGTAAACTATATAAGGATAAAAACACAGCAATTTAAAATTGTCCCTCTTTTGAAGTTCAATAAAACATTTAAGATTCATTACTTCTAACTTTAAAAAAAAGGTAAATTGAATAATTCACAAAAAAAAAAAAATAATAATAATAAAAATAAATTTTAGAATCATTAATTAGATTTTTTAAAATTTTTTATAAAACATTATGTAGCCTTTAGGATGAAGCATATTTATAAATTTGAATAACAACAGTACTTCATAATAATCAAAAATGCAATAATAGCAAGCAATTTTTTCTACACAAATAAATATCAATGTATCTTGATGAATAATTAAATGTTAATAAAGTATCTTGTGAAAAAATTCGTAATAAGAGTATAAATAAAAACAGAACTAACACATCAGCCTGGTTTTCTTCAAAAAGAGCTGACATTTCTTCAAAAACTTCTCTCATTGTTTCATCCTAGACAAATGAATAAATACTTAAGAAATGTATTTAAATGAACAGGATGATTATATTTTCACTAAAAAAATTTTGCAGTGACTTTGCAATTAGTATTTATAAAGTAGAAAAAGTGATTACAAACTTGAATAGGATTCAGATAATCACATCTTTGTAATTGTTTTATTAATTCAAGAGCTTTATCGCCAAGCATATTAAAATTTAAAAAAAAATAATTGTTTAAAACTGATTGAAAGAAAGCGAAACTAAAAAAATATGAAAGGAAGTTGATTGATTTTATGTGGAAAAACACAATGGCTATGATCCCCTATCAATGGGAAGGACGAAAATTATAACGAAACATTCAAGCAAAATTTCCACTTCGCGCGCAATTTACTTCAGTACGATTGATATTCCATTATATTCCTTATCTATCATTCGAACATTAATTTTATTTATGATCCTCTGAAAACACAAAAAGATGGGGAAAATGCGCAAAATATAAAACTTTGAGCATTAGTTAAGTTTCTCATATTGCAAATATATACAAAAGTAATATATAATAATCCGAATAGAATACATATAACTGTAACCGTATCAAATTATTTATTAGTAAACAAAATCACATTTCCAGATAACGGTTTAGCTTTGTATAATTGTACGGATCTTTGGAAAATGTCCTCCACCAATTAATAAACAAATAACGAAGTATAAATGAAATAAATATACTATCTTGATTGAAAGAAAGTGGTTATTATTTCCATGGGAAAATATATTCCATAAATAGATGAACTTTCTGGAATGTTTTTACTGTAGTTCAAAATCAAATTGCTTGTTATTTTGAATAAATACAAATTTGATTTGTATATTACTAATACACTATATAATGCAAATCTAGAACTGTATTTTAATTATTAATAGCATGGATTGTATAAAAATAACAACAGATAAAATTGATATGACAGATGCCTTAGCACGTCTATCAAATCCATCATGTGGAGCTACTGCTTGCTTTATAGGAACTACTAGAGACAATTTTGAAGGAAAAAGAGTGAAGCAGCTTAGTTATGAAGCTTATGGGAAGATGGCTTTGAAAGAACTTCAGAAAATTTCCGATACAATGAAAAGCAATTGGCCTATTGTAAACGTAGCTCTAATTCATAGAATAGGAACTGTACCTGTTTGCGAAACTAGTGTTTTAGTTGCAGCTAGTTCAACTCATAGAAAAGAGGCTTTGGAAGCAGTTTCATATGGTATAGATGCAATAAAAGCAAAAGTTCCTATATGGAAAAAAGAGGAATATGAAGATGGAACATATCAATGGAAAGAAAACATAGAGTGTAAAAGGGCTTCAAATAATTAGCCAGTTTGAATGAGACGTATGTATGTTATCATGATGATTACATCTTTCTAACCTGTAAATCGTATTACATGATGATTTTTGTTTTGAGGATTTTTCATAGATGCATTTTAAGTCATAATGCTGTACAGATATAAATCTGAAATAATATCTCAGTTCACATCTTGATTGCTGAGAATTTTTTTCTATTCTACTTGCATATAGCTCGTTTTTGTTTTTGAGTGCACTAAAAAGCATTATGACATGTCTACAAAACATGATTCTTTTGATTTTAGAAATATTTTGGGTTCTGCATCTGTTTCATTGTATTATATTTTGGTATTTGTGCAATAGAGATTTTCTATAAAAATAGGACTTAATATCTATTATTATTGTAATAATATAACTATTTAATTGAAAACTGTGTTATATTTTAATCCAAAAGAATATTTGACAATTTTTATTTTTAATACTTTTTGTTATATTTATAGCTGTGCATAATTCCTTTGTTACAGGGAAATTTATCCTTGCAAAATTTTCAATGATCATAGATCAATTATTAAAAAGGACTAGTCATATTTTGATTTATATTGTACTAACTGCAATACTTATTTCAAAGTGACAAATAATGAAGAATAAATATTCTAATCCCCTTTACAGTGAGAATCTGTTTAACTTTTTATGAAAATAAAAGGCAGCTATCATTAATAACACTAAGATGATAAAATATCTAACTTATGCATATATTATGTTATACAGGGCTTTGATTAACTCCTTCCCATTCAATTTAGCGTGACAAAATCCGAGCCCAAATGTTTGGAGGCAATGCATTGTAAACAGACCAGAGTGATGATCAAAAACAGGTGCAATATTGAGTCGAAATGTGAATACCTGTGATATAGTCACTTGCGTAATATGAAATAGCTCTTGTGGCTGTAAATACTAATTTAATTCTTTTTTCTTACACACACATATATACATATATATAGAATAAATTTATTATATTTTATCATAAGTTACATATAGCTGTTTCAAAACTTTATTTTAAAAATAAAGTAATACTTTAATAGAAATTACAGTCTTCTGAGCATCTTCAAGTGTAATAAAGTTTTGAAAATAAATGCCTTCTAAGAATTAATTTAACTGTTCAATAAAATTGCATATATTCATTAGGCTTCATAAGGTACCTTGTCAAGGCTCTCAATATTTAATTTTTTAACATGTTTTCACCTCTAAGTATAAATTATTTTTGAGATTTGAAATTCATACATTTCTAATGAATATTGATACTTTTCTAGCTATTTAATTCAAGTGACAAAGTAGTGAAATTTTTCATAGGCTCATATATTATTTTTATTGGTACTCATTTATTAATGAAACTTTTTATAATGCAGAAGTCAGCAACATAAAGAGAGTTATTAAAATGTAATGTGACAAAAATTTTAACTCTGAAAAGAATTACAAAAATTGATTAACAAATTATATCGAAATTAATTAGTTTTCTATAAGCTCCCCCTTTCCAGATTAATAACTCTTTGAACAATATAACTATAGTATTATAAAAATTAATCATAATTCTTTTTATAATTATTAATAATTTTAAAAATTGTTGAGGAAATTATAGACTTGGTCATAACTGCACAAGTTTTGTAATCTTCTCTCACATAAGAGACAAAATGAAATTATTCATAATTAAAATCAAATTACAAAATCTGTTTTAAGAGTATATATTTTTTATAAAAATTTAATGTATGTAAAGTATACTTTTCTTTTTGCTTGCTTAATGCAAAGCATGTTAATTCAAAGTATACAAAACAAAAGTTTGGTGAGAGAATGGACGGATTTTTATTGAAATAAATTTTTGGTATCACTATACCCCACTTGTTTCTAAAAAAGTTTATTTCATTTGCTTATATAAAATTTAACATTTCTAACAAAGATATTTCTCTATAGCCTAATATATTGTGATGTAAAAAAAACACACATTTATTTGAAATATTATTAAGGTAATTTAACATTTAATTCATTTTTGTTGCTTTTGAGTGTGATGTTAATAAACAAACATGATCACAGTGTTCATTTTTGTTGCACAAGGAAATAAGTATTGAAGTATTATCCAGTCTTGTATATAGTATGATCACATATTTGAAATCTTAAATAAGAAATTGATTTATAACTTATTTCCTTGTAGACAAAATGTCTGATTATCATATTAATTAAAAATAATTATACAAATTTTTGATGAAATATATTTTTTAAAACTGCAGCTTTTTAAAAGAATCCTTTTACTAATTCACTTGTTTCCTATTATAAAACAGAAATGTTGTTATATATCGCTGTTAATGATATTAATGATTGTTGTGGTGTTGATATTTAGATTATGAAATATGTTTTATCTTTAGATGTTTTTTCATAAGTAATATGTTTGTAGAAATGTAGCATTCTTCATTGTTACAAAACTCAATTTTGATGTAAAATTTTTTGAAGTAATTACCTATTTAATTGAGAATATGAATTTTCAAATTTTATGTGTTCTGTATCTGTATTAATGATTGATAATAGTTTTGTTAAAAATAATTATAATTAATGTTTTTTTTCCCCAAAATAATTATGTTTTGGGTAAAATTATTTCAAATTGATCTGTTTTGCATCCATCTAGTATTTTAATACATATTAATAATTTTAGATTATCAATTTTCTATTGACAAGTAAAATATTTAATTCAATTATTTTTAATAATTTGTTCTAAATTTAAATTTATAAATCTTGATCAAACCTTAAAAATTTGAAGTGAATATAGTGAATTTAATTTTCATTATTTAATGATGATATATCAAACAAATTGTGTTCCTGTTTCATGGAATGGGTATGTCATGTTATAAAAAGAAATCTAAGTTTTTTATTCACCATATAATTTATGTTTGAAAATCAAAAGAACATTAAAATGTTTTAAGTGCTTTTGTATGTTTTTACAACATTCAAAAGTTGAAATATTTAAAGCAAAAAGAATTTGTATATACTAAAATTTTCTTTTACATATTCATTTTGTAAATAAAAATAAAAACATTTTTTTTTCTTTCTAAAACTAGCTGCTAACTGTTACATTTAATAACCCTTATATTGCCTACTTTCAAATTTTCTTTTATTATCTCAGGATTTATGATTTTATAAATAATTACATTTTCAATAATATTTTATAAAATAAAAATTTACACAACATTAATTCATTCACTCCTATCATCAAATGTTATTATAAATTCATTAGTTGTTATTGCAATCACAAAATATCATGTTTCTCAATTTATACTATTCATAAAAATCAGCCATCAGTATTGATTATTTAAAATAAATTGTTTACAATGAAAAAATGAATAACTGTGTTTACTTTCTTTTTTATTTCAAACATTCAGGTCATGACATTAATTCATGGCTTGTTTAATCATCAGCGGCTCTCTTCAATAACAAGGCCAGAGGTTAAAATGCTTTAATAATTAGCCCAAGGGCTTAGTCTCGTAGGTAAAGGGCTCAGCTAAAAGCAACCGGTCAACTTTCATCGGACCCTCTGGTCCAGGGTTCGATTCGCCACTGGCAATGCAAGATCAATTCTCTCTCTCTCTCTCTCCCCACTCGGGGTAGAAAACCAGACAAAGAGGAAATTTTTTTTGCTTGAAGAGCACAGTGTTGTGTTTTTGAATATTTCAAATGAAAGCAGTTTGAAAGAATTCATAAAATCAAAACAAACTTTATTTACACAATAAAATAGAACCACTTTATTTTGTAATTACTGACGTTCTTTATTTTAGTTTTATTTGCTTAACTGCTCCTTATTATCAGTTTAGTCACTATAATTTTTTTGTGTTTGGAAATGAGAGAGGTCTCATGCAGATGTGATATTAGTTTTAAATTATGGTATCCATTTCTAGTAACCTATGCATTATTTTCGCGAGATATGTTTAAAAAAAAAAAAAAAACCAGTCTGCTGAAAACATACAATAGCTATTTAGTCATCCAAAATATGTTAAATGTTTCAAAATACACACTTAAAAAATATATTGTACATTTTTTTTAATCCTTTAAAAATAAGCTAATTTTGGGACGAGTGAAAAGTAGCATCAATTCTCTGAAATAGGATTAAACAAATCCCTTAAAAATCTGTTGGTTTGATAAAAATCTATTACAAATCAGTAATCTGAAATAAGTCATCAGCAATTTAGGAGCAATGGTCGAGACTGAAAAACACAAAAAAGCTTCTAGTGTTTTGATAATATAGGAATTCACTAAAAAGGTGTTTTTCCTAAAGCTAGACAAAATTTTGCATAAGAAAATTCGGTTAAAATTTCTTTCCGCGTAGAATCATTAAAAACTTACTACCTTCTTTAATGAAGATTTATGAGTTTTACAAAAAAAAAAAAAAGGGGTATAATTACCTGAAACTTTCTTTTTAAGCTTAGTTGAAGGAGTAGGCAGGGACGTCTTAGGGCATGGACCCTGGCCCAGGGCCTCGTCTCATTCTCTACTCGGCCCCAATTTAGATCATAATCAGAATAATTTTAATCGTCAAATCTTATTCCCGGACATGACTGGTTGCAGACAGTTATTTCTATATTAAATATTTTTATTTACAACATTTGCTGAGAGTCTGGAGAAATATTAGTTTCATTTATTAAAGCAAGATATGTCCAATTAATAATAATGCTACTGCGGGAAGGACAGTCACAGACATTCCTTCCATGGACTTATTAATTTGCACGCATGAGTTACGGATTGCTCATGAATGGACAAGAGATACACAGAAGAAACACTAACACATTCCCTACACATTGTGACAAGCGTCAGGGCTAATAAAAAGTGGATTGAAATGACCCTGAACAAAATCACACTTTTTCGAAGAAACGAGTAGCCTTCAGTTCTAAATCGGAAATTCCTTCCTTTAAATTTAATTTCTTTGAAACTGCAAAAGGTAATTATGTTTTCTTTTTGAATTGCATTTCTTTGAGATTTAAGATAACATGCAAATATTTATATCGTATTAAAAAAAAAGTAAAATAAGGTGTAATTGTATTTGAATTTTTTATAGAGAGAGATATAAAAATAGTATATATATATATAGTTATATCCAGTTTTAAAAAAATTCTGCTCTTTTTAAATTAATTTTTCCCTCTCCCTCTGAACAATACGAAAAGTTATGTATAAATATTTTAATTGACTCTTTAGAATATTTTTATATTGATTAATATGCATAAGTGCGCGCTTCCTTCATTTTAAATGTACTATAATCTTCTAAAAGAATTTCCGATGTGTATCGTAATTCAGAGAAATATTTAATTTTTTTCTTCTGATATGGAAAGCGTTATTTTACTCGTTTAAAAATTCAAATGATTGTCCTTTTTATTATTATTGAAACCCAAATTAAAAAAGAACATTTATTAAACGAATATGTTACATTACTACTGATTTTAGTAATGTAATATAAATGTAGAAAAACAATCATGTAACAGGAATCTACAGTACGATTCGATAATTAAATAAATAAATGCATATACAATAATTTAATATTTTAAGAGTAAATATCAAAAATGGAGAAATTCTCGTCCAGCACAGTACAAAATAAGAGATTTTTAGTGTATAAGAACCCCCTCACTAGAAGTAGTCTATTTGCTTGACTGTGTTTTTTCAGATTTTCCTGCAGAAAATTAAAATTTATGATATATACTTTAATTTTATATATCTTTCTCTATTTTTGATCCTTCTTGTCAATAAACTTTTACCTTTTACTTACATTCCTCTGTCTAGATTATAATTTAAACAAAAGTTTCGCGTCATTTAGCCAGATTTGGCTCTTGTGTCATAAACCCTAACAGTCACCCACTCCTTTAATTTAAAGGAAAGCGAGTTTCTTCCGTCTTAATTTTCTAAACTATCAAATTATTGTTATATTTGGTATGCTAAATATCATATATATTCAGTTGGACTCGTGGAAGACATTTACCAAACTACTGGTTAAGTGAATTGTGAGCTAAAATATTATAAATTGAGCGACAAAATAAATTTCTGCATCGATATGCATTTTTTGCGTTATGTTTACACAATTTTAACATCATTTTTAATTATCAAGGAAATCACTAAAACAGGGGGGGGAGGTGAGTCGTTGTAACCCTTAAAATTTGACTGATAAAAATGGTTGAACGTACAGCTAATCTCGCTGACCGCGAAATACTGAAAACAATGTCTTACATAAAAAAATCTAAACGAGAAAATTTCCCTTTCCGAAAAACAGTGATTCATATCCAATCCAAGAATTCAAATCCTCCCCCCCAAAAAAAGTATTAAAATAGTCGATCCTCTTTTAGGATAACCTCTCCGCTTAGTTGAGCTTTTATCTTCTTTCTTTGTGACGAAAGTCACCACTGGACTGTATGACTTGCTGCTCTTCATCGACTCTCCTTGCTCCAAGCATTCAGAGCGTGGACTTTGCCCCTCGCCTTTTGTTTTATTTGTTTATCATTCTCTTTACGTGGAAGAGATAGCAGTTCGGTTTTATGACCATCGACTCATTTTGCAACTCCTTATCATAAGTATTTGATTGATTGGTGTTACGGGATATAGAGCTTTCTTACAAGGATACAAAGATTTCGTTCCCTCGCTCCCCTTCTTTTTCACTCAGGTCTCTATTAGTATGTTTTTGGATGCTTTTTAAAGTTCATCTTAGGTATCTTTTTTGGCAGCTTATTTCTTTTAGTTCTGGTTTAGTAAAACATTCTTATTTATTTTTAGGTCCGCAAGCATCATTTAACTTATCTCTTTCTCGCGTTTCTAATTTTCTCATTTCGAGTACACATTTCGTACAAAATATAAAGGAGAAAAAAAAAGGACTTCTTTTAACAGGAAGTTCTGATGTCATCTGAAAAAAGATGAATCTGAATCTCACAACAAGAGAATCATTGTAAAACCGAGAATTAAACGGACTAGCTAGTTAACTGTGTCTGCAAATGTGTTGTTACGAAAATTTAGTGGCATTAAAGTTTTTTGGGATTTTTATTTAAGTTCTTTAATATCGGAATTGTGTGTGGTTTTCAATCATGGGGGGCGACAGGCTTTAGTTTCGATTCACGCGTCGGGTATGAAAGGGGACTTTCCCTTTTTTTGGAATGCCATGTTTAATTACGTGTGAGAATTTAAGAAATATTCGAGCTAAAAGTTAGTTCGCCTGGCTTCTGCAAAATAAACATTTAGCACTGAATTCTAGCTCACCATCACTTTCCTTTCATGTAGATTTTTTGAAAGGCGCAGAATCTCGGATTTGTGCTGATCCCATCAACTTGTAGCTTGATGTCTCTTCCTTCCCTGCTGTCCCCGTTTTATCAATAAAGAATAAGTTTGAGTTTTAAAAGGCTTGATGGTGTCTCTGCCAGGACTGCTAAATAATTTATGCACATTTGGATGTATCTCAGAAAAAAAAAAACTAAGCGTAATATATATAATTTCAACAGAGGTTCGGTTCACGAATGTATAACTCACCATTCACAAATGTCTAAATTTTGAATAAGATTATCATTATAATATTTCTCAGGTTGTAAAAGAAATTTTGAGATAAAATAATGACAAATTTTTTAAAAGGTTGAATTTTTGCACCTTGGATTTCATGGTTATGCGTGAATCATCTGGCCTTGAAAATTGCTGCAATAATGTAGTTTTGAGCTATATCTGAGCTTTTAAAATTTCTTTTAGCAGTGTAATCCCACTCAAAGCATGCATTTATCAGAAGTGGCTTAGGAATAGAGGTGTATATAAGTATTTTATCCTCTAAAGATATCCTAGTCCCGGGATTATGGGAAAACCTTTTGTAAAACTTATCACGAATGTATTCTATTTGCGTTTTTCAAGTGAATCTTTTAAAGAGCAATATACTTCAAAATATACTTTGTGGACTGAGATTAAGAAAGAAATATATTAAATATTTTGACTTGGAAATAATAAGGAGGAGGACTTTTCCACTGTGAAAATCATTGCTTCTGTCTTGAAAACATTTATTTTTATATTGATTTAATCCATTTTCTATAGGAGAAAATGCTTATTGAAAGTACGGCAAATTGGTTTTGGATTTTTAAATTGAACGAGCATGGCTGTATCATCAGCATACCGTGATACTAATTTTTAGAATGTCATCAACCAAATTCTGAAAATAATGTAGAGCCTAGAAGAAATTCTTATGAAATACTACCTTAAATATCTCATAGAGAGGAGAGTTCCATTTACACGAACTTGAAATTTTCTGTTTTGTAAATTTGAAGTAAGAATTTGAATGAACGAGAATGGAATATATTTAATACAATTTTAATATTGTATTTTAAAAACGCTACATGTGTCCCAAGTTGTAAAATTAATGTATTTTATGATACATTATTATATCTATGTTATTAGACTGATTGGTTCTTTATTATTTTACATAATTCAAATATTATCATTGAATGTTTAAATATTAAATATTCAATGATAATTCTTAAGTTACCATCAGCGATGATGGTATAATAGTGTTTATGGGGAGTCGATGTTAAGCTGTAATTGAAGTTAAATTGGGAGCCAATAAGGAACCATCTGCATTTGCTTCAGAATGGATTTGACATGGATGGACTCTCCATAAAAGTGATCACAATATTCCCTGACTGTAAGTAGAGGATTGTCATTGGCTGTATTTAAATTACTGATCAGTGTGATGACGTTACAAGAACAATTCATCATGAGCTACATTAATAAGATTCCAAACACAAAATGCTTTTTCATACAATGTATTTAAAATGCAGACGATTTTTCCCCATCTTTATAAATTCTCAGTATATTTATTTTCATTAAATTTTTGTTTCCCATTTAAGGAATTTAATGTTTTTTTTTTTTTTTCCAGCAATGAGAAATACAATCATCAGTAAAAATTGCAACTCCATTGTTTATTTAATTGTGTAAAATATTACGATGCGTATTGATGAAAAAGAATTATATTTTAATGCTCTCGCTATTTCTTTCGGTTTTTTAAAGATTTTCACAGTTAATATAATTTTTTTTTAAAAATATTTAATAAGTAATTGTATATAGTACTACTGAAAATATCCCAAACTTTTTATAAAAGACTTTGATATAGAAATAACAGTGCATCATATGATAAATTAATCTGATACTAAACATAATGCTTTTCTGACATTATATTTAAATTGCAGACAATTTTTCATTGTCAGTAGATTTCTTTTTAATACATTTTTCCTCCATTAAATGTGTTGAATATTTTTCCGGCAATAAAAACACGCGATCGTCTGTAAAAGTTAGAATTACATAGTTTACGTAATAAAAAAAGAAAAGAAATAAACAATAATTGTCTAAATTTCGTAAAGTAAAATTTGATATAGTTCTATTTTATATTTAATTTTGAAAGAATATGCATAGTTTCACGCGCTTTTGCAATTACTTTGCCTTTTCTATTTAGATTCGCTAGTTGAAATTGGGGTTAATTACTGTATTCTGAGTATATTAAACATAAAAATAAATTTTATGAATGAAAAGTGTAATCTGTGATGGATCGATGCGTTAGATATATCTTAATTTAATTTTCTTTTATTTGTAATATTCATTGAATTGTTTCGAATCTTTTTTTTTTCACTTGAATTTTTGCTGGATCTGTTTTAGAAAGCTTCAAGTTCTGATAGATGTTTTTGAACTGCTATTCATTTGTACCACTTTAGACCTTTCGTTAAAGCCAGGATTTTTCTACGCATAAAATTTAAATTGTAGTTTATGAAAAAGAAAAAAGGTTTATATGCAGGAGAACATAGTTAAATAAATTTTATTCAAATGTTATTATTAATTTCTACCATTTATTTTTGAAAAATATCGATGAAGGTAATGGATGTTAACGAATTTTTGAGAATTCCAAAAATGCGTATCTTAGTTTATGTACAATGAAATAAAGCACATTTATGTTTAAAGTATCGTAATAAATGATGAAATTATTCGAAAAAAAAAGCCGCAAATATATCATGTATTTTAGAATATTAATCATTTTTCTTTAAAAAAATAATTTAAATATTTAAATCTCAAAAAGTTTTAATGAGCTTTATTCTTTATTATTCTAATTCATTCTTTGTAACTTTTTTAAAATTCAATTTGTTGTTTATTTTTGTGTAATTGTAATTAAATAAATATTAATCATCGTTTGAGTAACAGATACTCAAATAATTTAGACCAATATTTTTTTGTTTAATTTATGCTATTCTACGAAAATTTTGATCGGCAACAAAATATCCTGTTTGAGCTTTGTTACCCAAGATTGGCAACATTGCGTTTCGATTATTCGATTTTACGTGATTCATGTTGTTGTCTATGAAATTTGATTTTGTGTCAACCACCTGATACCTTATCGAACATAACATGGGAAGTGAAACGAATTGCTTTGAGAAAGACAATGAAAATATAGTTGATGTTCAGAAAAGAGGGAAACGTTTGTCTTTAATTGAAAATCAAGAAGATAATATTTTCAAGACACTGAATTTTGAAAATGAATTTCAACATAATAATCACGAATATTTCAACGAGACATTGAATCAAGTGTTCGAAGAAAAGTATGCTTTATTTATTAAACTTTTTATGGATATGCCGCGTATTTTTTTTTATTACAATGACAGATTTTTAAGATAATGATTGAAGAATACCACGTTGAGAAGTATAAAGATAATTTTTAGTTTAATATAGTTTTCGAGTCAACCAGTTGTATTGTTTTCAAAAAGTTTTTGTTAGAAAGTTTCTTAAATTTTATTTGATGTGTAATATTTCAATATCGAAAGCATAAATTATCTTGATAAGAAAGGAATATGTTTGCTTTAAATTATAACCAACCTTCTCTTATTTTCGAAATGTGTTTTGATTTCCTTTTCTCTAATGCTTTAGTTATAGATTATATACCGCCCCTTATTAGTGATTTTTTTTTAATTTGGCGAGTTTTGACAGGAATGTATAAATATATTTTTGACAAATTAGCTACAGCAGCTCAAAAATGTATTGGAGCAAAACAAATTTTCAAACATTTTTTGAAAGAAGAGCCAATTGTTTAATTTTAACATGCTTTCTTACATTTCATTTTTGTTGACTTAATAAATTTTAAAAAGTTCGAAATTAACTTAAAACATTATTAAACTATTATAAAATTATATAACATTACTGGGCGAAAAAGTGGAGTGATCAAAAAATATTGGGCGCATATAAACATAATTTTTTATAAAAATTCTGCGAGTACTTTTTTAATAATGCGTTAGGCTACATTTTAGGTCTTCACTTAGACTTTGAGGCATGGATTTTATCAGATTTCCTTATTAATTTTTCACATTCTGATACGAATATTTCTCGAAGCTAAGTGAAATTTTGATTTAGAAATTTTATACATTATGGATTATATTTCCCAAATGATCTTAACTATGCTCGATAGAATTGAAATGTGGTCTCTGTGCAGATGTTTTCATTACATCTGGATAATTAACCGAACTACTAAGTCTACAAATAGCATTAAGTTTTGGGTCATTAACCTGATAAAGTTAAAAATGTGATAATATGCTTATTTTGTAAGTGCTGTATTTCAAATTATTTAAATGATCAAATATATTCTTTTTTCCATTAATTGAATAAAGATTTCCAATAATGGCAACACTCACAGAACTCCAGAACTTTCTCCATCATGTTTCATAGAAAGAGTTTTATTTCAAATTCACTATTAGGTTTGCCCCCATCAATTGTTTTTTATCCCTTCCAAAAATGCTGTACTTCCTCTCATCTACAAATATAACCCAATTCCAAAAGTTTGATGGCTTTTGAAAGTAGGGTTTTATGCAAACTGTAGTCGAGCTTTTCGTTTGCTTCAATAAGAAATGGTTTTTTTCCCCTATCTGTTCGTCGATGAAAATTTTACTTTCTTAAAATATTTCTGATAGTTTCTGGATTGGAAGACTTGTTAAACTTCTGACACTTTTCCAACGTTAAATTTACGATCCTGGTTTTAGGATTGCCAGAAGTATTCCGAACGATCCATTATTCCTCATGTTCAGCGAAACGCCTAGAATGTTCCGTTAGTGGCTTGCTTACAATTAATTTGTCCTCTCGTATTTCGAAACAATATTATATTAATGTAGATTTATTCTTACATTACTATTTCATTTATATCCCCCTCAATTGTTCTAAGATTTCATTAACGGATTATAAGTTTTCTAATGACAACAAAAGTTTTTGAATTTTTTTGTCCTACGTAAGCAATGAAACTCTTTAACACACCAAACTTTGAATTTCAAATCAAACTTCAGATGAGGTAGAAATATTGGTATTTCCCTGTTATAGCGGCGCCCGTAAAATTACGATTACGCCAAGGTCGTCGCTGAACTCATGAAGCCTATTTTGTGATACAACCTACCTCAGTGATATTTTTAGTTGCTTGGCGATTCATCGTTGCTATAACAGAGAAGTATCTAAATATTTTTACTCAGCTAATATATCAGGATTGACCTTTTATAACATAAATACTTTCCGCAATGCCCCAATACTTTTTTGATTACTATTTTCAGTTAGTTTATGAAAAGTGTATAGTTGTGTAATTATTTAACAATGTTATAAGCTAATTTTGAGCTTTATTAATAAAATTTAGTCATTAGATATGATATGTAAAAAGAATTATTTGTTAAAATAAAACTGTTAATTTTTTTTCTTCGCAAAATGTTTGAAAGTTTGTATTGTACAAACACTTTTTTGAGCCTCTGTATGTTTTAAAAAATTGCTTAATAAGATAGATTTCAGATTCTCTTTTGGATGTCAACTAAAAAAAAAAAAAATAGCCAAAGGGAGACAATATTGTATCTGTTTCGTGATTCCATTGGGGGTCTGAAAGTTGCTTTTCAATTTTACTTAAATGGTAATTATGGCTTATGTACCAATTTTCATATAATGTACCAGCGTAACAGTTTTTTTTTTTTGGAAGATAGTTTCATCATTTAGTTATAAAATACGCTTTATCCCTCTTCTTGATCCGAATTTCAAAATCGACAGTTTGGCTTATTTATGTGATGTATTTCCTAGAGTTTTAACATTCCACGATCAGTCAAGAGCAACGTCTACAAAATGAAAGCACGTTAAAAATAACTTTAAAAACTGTCAATATTGACGCACATATTGCCTGGAAAATATTTAGTAGCCAATCAATAAACAAATCAGCATTTCCACTAGTAACTACAGTCCTAAATAAAAATTTGGTGGTACTTTACATTCAGATGCTTCCACTGATTTGGCGATTTTGACAAATCGCTGTTTAAGATAAGTAGCCGTGGATCCTCCACATTTACTCATGAAATGAAAGCAATGTTTACTATCCAAACATGTTTACGCAAGGAATAAATGCTATGCACTTGTAAATGTGTTATAATGATATCCAAATAATTTATGCATTCAACATGAGTATAAAATGGGTAATAATGTTAGCCTGAATGGATTGTTTTATTGCTAACAGTAGCATTCCTTGCGGGAAATAGGGAATCGTTTTAAAAACATCTTAGATCTTCACTAAGATTTCAATTTACACACGTAATAGCTTGCTAGTTTGTTTTAGCTCTGTTAATTACCCAATTACAATTGAATGTAATTTGATATGATAATAGCATTATAGCAAAATTTTGGCAATTAATTCTAAAAAAAATGTAAAATTTACTTATTGTAAACTTTCCTCTTTCAAATAAAGTACCTACCATTCAAATTCATCCAAAAACTGGGGGAAAAAATATGTATTCGCATTTAAAAAAAAAAAAAAAAAAAAAAATTTAGTCTCTATAGACGTGTCTTAAAATGTTGCCAGTATCCAGAAAGGAAAAGAGAAATGAAAATACTCACGACACCAAATGCTATGATAAATCACCGATTGGGCGATTTACGAAACTTTTGTATTGTATCCTATTGTATAGCCTAACCGAAATTTTACACAATTTTATTCATGATATATTTTCAAAGAATGATTCAATAAATCTGAAAAAAATACATATAAATATTATTGAATTTTGTGACTTCATTCATTTCTTGCGGCCATTCTGAATAGCAAAACTATTACGATTGTGTTCATTACCAGAGTATACAAAAATAGTGAACGGCACCATGATTTATCAGAATGATTCTTGCCATTTTGCATCCGAGAACTAAAAGTTCTACTAAAGAATCTGTTAATATGCATTATGAGATAGTAAAATAATAAATAAGTAAATAAATGTATAGAGTAATAAATACAAACGACGCAACAAAAGTTATGGTGACCAAGTCAATAATTGCTGGAGCTCCTAAACATTGCAATTGAGATTCCGCATAATGTGTAAGTGAAAAAAATTTCTAGTACTAAAGTACAATATATGTTCTTCCATCTATTTTTTTTTTTTTTTTTTACTGGACCAATATTTTGTGTTCGGGATTGCTCGCAACATGAGCAGGTGTAATCATTTGAAGGAATTTGAAAATTGATTAAAGACAGTATGGAAATAAATTTGGAGAATCACATTGCATTTTCGCAAGAATGATGCTACCATTCATAATGTTCGCAAGAATGGTCGAAATATGGCCGAACATCGTGTCAAAAAGGATTTGTTACATTTTAGACTTTTGATACATTTAGACAGAGTGATAATTTGACTGTCTTTTCAAGCCACTGATTCGTCAGTATTAACGATCTGACTTGTATTTTAAATACCAGTGATCATAAGGACATTTTATAACCGACTCAGAGAAAGCGTTTAAGTTTCATGGTGCTTATTGCGCCAATTTCCTCTCACGTGTGTACACATGAGAGTACTTTTGCAATTGTTTCAGTCTTGTTCGATCTAGTGTCTCTCTGATCGGCGTTGTATTGTTTTCAAAACTGAGTCACGCTTCGAAATGAAACCCAGTAACAAATGAAGAATATCTGGAGAAATTTAGAAAATAAATGGGGATCTAACTATCTCTGGCTACACGGTTCGATAAATAAAAGCATTTGATAGGTCCTTTCTTGCACGACTCTGGGGGCTTACATATAATAAAAACAGATATGACCGCATTAGGAAATAATTACTATTGGTTGTATCATTTATCAAACACTTCCCTGATCCCAAATATCATCAGATCTCTCCTTATTTTAGTAAAGAAAATAGATCTGACGAGTAGACACTCCCGAATTTTACAGAATCTATCCCATATAATTCACCCATTGGAAAAGTTTGACTAGAAATCTCGCAGAAGGGAACATCAACAAGCTACGAATTAATGGATAGTCGAATAATTACAATCAGAAATGGGTTACTGTTTTATTGATTGATTCGCCGAAAGTAGTTGATCTGCTGAACAAACATTAAGTTCCTCGTAAATGGTTTTTTTATAATATTCATACATATACGTCATATCTACCGAATTTAGTAGTATTCGAATAATTACTTCTTTTGTTTTATAATTGGCTTAGCTAAGAAAAATATAATTTTTGTATTCATATTGGATGATAATAAACTGCTGGCCATTAAAATTGCAACATCAGGAAAGAATGATCTGACGAACATCAAAATCACACCAAAGGGAGAAGAGGTTAGGATATACAAATGATTAGCATTTTAACGCATTTAGACGACGCAGGAGGAAGAAACTCCAGTCCTGAAGTCCTGCATAAAATAAAAGTTGTGTAGTGGATTTCCATTCAAAAAGTGCTTTGTAAAATCAGAGTTTGCTCAGAATACAGTATTATGCCTCGAATAAGAAGATGAAATGCTTACCAGAAAGTGTTGGAATTCGATAGAGACAGGGTCGTTGCTTATCTAGAGTGTGGATTATCGTTGGTTGCTCATTTTTTTTGTTTGTTTGTTATATCTGGTTGCTCAAAAATTTAGGTACATATCAGTCAGTCCGGCAATAATGATTTTAGTCAACATATAAGAGACATGGGATATTGAATATATCTTTTAAACATAAAAAAATTCTTGGAATATCGTCACCTCTATAAAGTAATTTTTAATAATGGCAACATATAGAATTTATTTTAAAACGATAAAAAAAAAGTATAGTATATTGAAATCTATCCTTCAAACTGGAATTCGTATTAATTCTATTGGTTGCTTTAATGCAATGTTAATGGAATTTTATTAAATCATTTAACTTTCGCTGTAAATATAAAATCTGGTCGGTAAATATAGTCTATGTTTCAGAAATAGTTTTGATACTTAAATTTAAAAAAAAACTTATCCCTAATACATTTAAATAACAAAAATAATTGGAAAACTAATATTATTTTAACAGGGACACTAGTTTTAATGTATGAGGTCTGGCTTTGTTTGATGAACTTAAACAGTTCCAGAATTAATAGAAGCCAAACGCTCACACAACATGTGCTGAGAATGAAATACAGTACACTCTCGGTACTCCAGCAGCTATCGGACCAGAGTACTCCGGGATTACTGAAAAATCACTAATAATAACGCTTGTTAAACAGTAAAGGCTGTGTATTATTGTTTAAAATGTATTACAGAACACAAACAAAGTGCTTGCTTTCGAAATAACTAAAACTACAAAAATTTATCCCTTTCAATTGGTAGTCTATGTTATTCCATTAATAGAAATCATAAAATAATGTCTAATGTAGGGCTTAATTTGTAAACTACTAACTTGAGAAGTATTGTGAAAGTTAACTTCGATTCAAGCTAAATAGAATTATAGTCAACAGATATACGAAATAAATGAAAGTAGCAGCTAAGAATATGTAAAGTTAGGAAAATACCTTAACTCTAAAATTGTCATTATTCAAGTTAAATCCACGTTAGTTACAATGATAGTTGCTCCTATTTTTGTCATATAAAAGTTTAATTAATCAGTCTACATAATTGATATTTTATATCTCTCTTCCCGACAGCATTTAAGAGTCTCTTAGCAGTCAGAACTAACAAACACAGTTTCCTCTTTCCATATTGCATAAAAAAAATCGGAGAAAAATCAAAAAATATACTTGGGTTCAGAATGAGTTAGAGATATGATAGAATAGAAGACAATAAAACTAAAAATGAATGCCATACATATAACTGTGCTTTTTCCTTAGAAATTTAACCTTATTATATAATGTGTGTTATTATTATTACTCAGAGAAAGCTTCATTCGCCCAATAAGACATGAATCTCATCGTGAATTTTTGAAAAATTATTTTTATTAATTACTGATAAATTCGTTTGTAATTGTCAAATGTTTTTCATTTCATTTATGAAAAAAATTCACATCAAATTTTAAAAAGTTTGTTACTGTTTTTGAATCTTCTCACTATTTTGAAAAATCTTACGCAATCTATGTATAGTTTAATATAGCTACTTTATATCTTTCAAATGTTAAATGAAGATATATCAACAAATTGAAAATCACAGTTAATTTAACTTTTAATTATAGTGTTGAAATATGAGTTGTAAAATAATTTTCTCATCATTATTTTTTCAGACCGAATCTGTGTGACAAAAATGCCCACAAAATCGGCAATTCTACCACAGCATTGAATCCCTTAAATGTACAAGATCAAAAATCTAATAACAATGAACAGGTATTTCAAGGTCATAGTTCATTTAAGGTAAAACACTATGATTGTACATAAGTTAAATATCCATCACATTATATATACGCGGTAAATAACATATAAACGTGTAATAGTTCGCATTTGTTAATAACTAGTGTATCAATAATTTCTTACAAATTTTTTTCCTTTTAATTTATAAGTTATCATACATTTTTCCTTGATTTATGATTACTTAACACGACTGAATATTATACATAAGAAAATATTAACCCTCTGACTGCTCAATTTGTGGACGAAATCGCTTCTAATATTGTGTATTTTTTTGTTGCATTATGCCTTCAAATGCCATAATTTAGTGGACAATGAAAGACATTGGTTGGCCGAAACGTAAATTACACGTCCAATTCTGTATATAATTTATTTCAGTGGTTAAACGGGGGAAAAGCGGGATGCGCTTCTCAATAAAGGAAGAAAACACATGCTTACGGAAATCGCGGGATGAGCATCCAGAGGGTTAAAGCTCATATTTATGCCGGAGAAAATAAATACATTAATCCTTTCACCGAATAGTTTCTCCAACTATTCAAATTTTTTATTTCGTGCGGTTATTTTTTTTTTTTCAGAAAAGAAGCGCATGAAAGTATGTGCTGTTAATTGCGCTAGACCTTTGAACGAACTGGATACACTCTGGAACACTATTTATATATTAAGATATAATTTTGATACTATTAAGTATAATTCACTATTTCTGAAATAAATGAATAAAGGTTTGCTATACCTAAAATTAAACCAAGATAAAAAAAAAATGCTCCTTATAAAATACCGGTTTAATAATATACGATCTATTTTTGCTATAAACTTTCTTGAAAAGATCTTTCAATTTCAATCTAAAAATTTTATTCATACTTTAAATACAAGGTATGTCTCAAAAATATTGAGATATTTTTTTTAAAAAAAATTATATTTTTGGACAGACAAAGAAGTATGTTTAATATTCTTCGAAGTATGAACCTTGAGCATTAATACAAAGAGTCTAACAGAGATGCAATTGTTCATAGCATTATGCTAACTCATTTTGCGAGATGCTTCGAAGCTTTGTGGTCACGGTTTCTTGAGCATTTTTGACTGAGCCGAACTAGTATCCTTTTAGCTCCATCTTAAGTTTATGGACCAAAAAAAAGTCGCAGGGGTCTGAGTCTGGACTGTATGGTGAACGGGGGAGCACAGTGATGTTTTCATGGGATAGATTGTCAGTCACCAACAACGCCGTGTTAGGCTTAGCATTGTCATGGTGGACTATCTAGTTGCTGGCCATCTCTGAGCGGATGTTTTTCAATCATTTCCTTAATCATTTCCATTTGGTTTGAGCATTTAACCACAAAATTGTGAATTGACTGTCTGCTCAGAAGGGAATAAATTTCTTGTTTACCACATCTTTAGAGTTGAAAAATAGAATTAAGAGGATTTTCATTCGTGATTTTATCATCCAATGTTTTCTTGGTCGAGGTAAGTTTGGAGTGTGGCATGTCGAATCTCGTCCAATGCTCAGATAATTTCCCACGTCCTGTCTCCCGTTCTTATGTGCATGGTGTCACTAGCAGACCTGTGTTTGTGATACAACTTTGTCACCTTGAGCTTCTTTTAACATTTCCATTGTATTACTACCATATTTATATACCAAGTTTATTTTAAAAAAGTTTTGTTTAATAATGATATGTATTAAAACTTTATTACATATCATTATTAAATACTTTACTGCATCATGAACAAGACGATGTGTTCAACAATGCCTCGTTGTATTACAATTGTGGATGTCTGGATAAATCAGACCACCTGTTGACCGTTGTAATATGTAATTAAAACTTCAATTCACATGCAACCATCAGCAATTTCCTTTGTCAATGTGTCAGAAACGCACAATAAAATTATTCCCATTACTTTGGAACAAACCTTGTATTATAAGAGGAATTTTTTTGTTTAAATGATTTTATTTTTTCAAAGAGAGAAGATACCACATCAGTAAGTGAAATCAAACAAGATGATCCATACAGAGGAAGCGTCCGATTAGTTCGATTGCAAGCAGCTTCTAATCATTCCATTGAACCTCTCAATGATGGTGGATGTGATGTTACGTTGCCAAATGCAAATGATGTAATCCTATCTTCAGAAGATTCGAATAAAAGAATAGGTGTTGAAGAAATGAAAAATATAACAGAAAATCATATTGTTTGTTCTGATGTAAGGCTTTTTAAAAATCTTTTATAGTAGTGTCAATATACAGAGAAATAGTATTTAATATATTTATGGATGAAAATCATTTCATGCATTTTCGAAAATTTGTACCGTCTTAAATGCATATGTAAATATGAATAGGAGAGTAGAAATTTCGCCATAGCGACATTTAGAAATCGTAAAATTATATATCTTTTTCCCTATGCATTAATGCTTTTTGATGAATCCTCTTTCATTACTGTTAAATGTTTAAAGCACATTTTAATAAAACTGTAAGCTAATTCTCAGATTTGGAAAATACTAGGAATACTATCATATACTAGGAAAATATTGCAACGATATATAACAGGAAAGTAATGTAAATTAGGAAACTTTTGTAACTGTTTCATCTCCTTAAGTAAGAAATGCCTTTTGTTTTTAATAATTCATACACATTAGTTTTTAGCTAAAAAGTAGATTCATTTACAAATGACCGTTACTTTTTTTGTGTCTTTGATATATTTGCATATTTTTAATGTTTCAATCTGGGTCTTTTGCTTTTTTAAGCTTCTAAATTTATTTAGTTGAAATACAAAAAACATGGTTATGTATTGTATCTAAAATAAAAAACTCCATCAACGAATGACTTTTTAAAATCAAATCAGGATTTAAGGTCTCTAAGAATTATATATATATATATATATATATATATATAAAGTATTTACTTTAACGTTTGCTCAATATTAATGAATCATTCCATACATGGCCGAAATACTTTTATTTCCATATTGAAGCAGACTTTAGTCGGACTTCGGCCACCAAAGGCCGAAGCGAAATTACCATACAAATCTCAGATGATCATCTGAGAGAGGACGAGCGTAAGAGAGGAGCAATATGAAGAGGAGAAAAGCTTAAAAAGAGAGCGTTTTTCGCTATTTATATGAGGGAAAATTCAATTAAACGTCAGAGTCCACACGGTCTCAATGGAGGGACTTCCAGGGAAGATAAGTATAGACTTAAAGTCTGGTAGGGATCATCCCTACAGATCTGTTCTGATGGGAAGAGAGCCTTGTCAGCGAATTTTTTAAGCGTGTGATTGAATTAATTAAAAAGAATAAGGAATTGTATAAGGAAATACGAATGAACATTATCCTTTAAAGGAGAGAATGGGCAAATTTAGTAAATTAAATTATTGTGGTGAGAAATTAATAGGAATTAAGTTAAATCATTATATATATATATATATATATATATATATATATATGATTAAGCGAATAAAATCATAAATACAAATATAAATGTTTTCTGTGTTCAAATTGACAATTGTAATTATTTATTCAATTATCGACAAACATTGTTAATGTTTAATATTTAATTTTGTATTAAAAAAGAGTAATTACTAGTTAGTTAATCTAGCTCTACAACTCGTATGTGAAATCTATTCATGCGGATATACTATATTTTTATATTTAAGATTGTATATACTTGCAAGGCTAAAGGGGGAAATAATTTTGACAGAATTTTAAAAAAATATTATTTGCTAAATAAATAAAATTCTCTTTTTAAATTAATATTAAACATTTGAGGTAAATAAAACTAAATGTATTATTTTTAAACATTATTTAGTAAACTTTTACATGCGAAATCTAAAATAACTCAATTAAAGACAAATTTTAAAAAAAATTCAATAAATAATTTGCTTTTTGTCTGCGAAATGAATAAGAATATATACGTACAAGTACATTACATCCGCAAAAATATTAAGTTTAATTTTCTTTTCAGGGAGAATATCAGTTTGTAACAAATAGAACAATTCCTGTTAAGCAACAAATATATGTTTCTGCAAATTCTGATGACAGTTCGCAAATACCCAGTGCAACATTTCATTCCATGTTGCAGCACGATATTTCCAGTAGTACTGATACTTCTAATGCCTTGTATGATCATATTGTTTTTAGTAACTCGGAGTCCTCAGTTTCTGACTTTTCAATACCAAGAATAGAAAGGGTAAGGGCTACATTACACATTTCATATATCATTATAGTTTTTTGGGCTGCATAATGCTATCTAGATTAGATTCAAAATTATAAAAAACAAAACACACAGAAGTGTAAAATTTTCTTTTCTCATAAGCTATTTAAGCAATTATTTTGCCTTAAACAATACAGTATTATATAGGTATGATTTAAATTAAAACAATAATTTCTATATTTACTTATGAATTTTGCCTTATTTTTTTATGTCTCGTCTGGTTTTGTAAAGTTTCTGATGCTGAGAATATTATATTAAAAAGTTCATGCACAATTTTCAGAGAAAGCTCAGTCTTTTGAATTTCTCTCTCAAAATGCTTAATACCCTATAAATTACATTAGATTCTTCTTCTTTTTTTTTTTTTTTTTTTTTTATCTTGTGCTAAAGTGTTTTTGAAGTTACATGATACCAGTCAATGAATTCGACCGGAAATGGGAGGAAAAAGAACCAATCTCCTATTCAATTTCACTAACATCTTAAATAAAGAAATGAATTTTATAATCGATTCTGCATTATTATGTAATAAAAACATTATATTAGTAAAAACATTAATATTTTGTGAGATATTTCTGGAAAATGTTTGAATTCCTTAAAAATGTATATAAACATATTCTTTGATTACGATATTCTTGGGTTTATCCATTGAAATGATTTTTGCAGAGACTAATTTAATTCTGAACTCAAATTTGAAGTTATTCAAAGTTCTAGCAATTTTTATTGAAGAGCTTTCTGATAAATCTTGAAGCTCCCAATCCTGCTAAGGATATAGTTAAAATGAAAATTTTAAAATTAAAAACAAACTGTTAGTTTTTGAAAATATTTTTCTTAATTCTTTATCGACTATCAATCTTTATCGACATATCTTATCCCATTTAGATAAAATGATCTGAAAAAAAATTATTTCCATCATACACGTGGCGTTTACTCTGAAGAACTAAACAGCAATCTCTAATATGTTCAAACAGCAATCACACAAAACCTCCGTCTTCCGAGGTGGTGGTTTTTGAGCTCCGACCTGACATTTCATAATATTCAGAACGTTCTATGTGGCATTAAAATTCGGTTATTTAGGGTGAAAGGCACGAGCTTGAATTCATTTGCATACTTCTGGAACCACTGTAAAACGATTACAGCCTTGTGACATGGAGTGTTGTCCTGTTGGAAGACTCCATTCCTGGTGAGGAAGAAAGGGTGCATCTACCTTAATTTTCTTAGAGATCCCCATGACAGCTTCTCCCGAATCATAATACTTTTCCACAAGTCTCTTTACGATCTGCGGAACGCGTGTCGAACAACTGTTCACCTGGAAGACTGCATATCCTGACACAACAATCGACGTGAGGAATAAGAAATCGTAATTCATCGAGCAGGCAACTCGTTTCCGTTGCTAAATGGTCCACTCATGATGTTCCCTGGTCAATTGTAATCGTAAATGGTGATGATGCTTAGTTAAAAAAGACACATAGAAGGGACATCTGCTGCCTAGTACCATATTCAAATTAGTCTGCTGGAATGATCAAAACACTTTTACTTAGACATGCATTGTATTTGACTGTCTGCTAAGTCGCTGGGTGCTGCCGATTTTGTTTCACCTTATGGAATAACTTCCAACGTCCTTTTTCGTGTATGATACACAGACGTCCCATGAAGTACGTCTACTACTGGTACCACCATCATTCGTCCATTTTGCGTAAGTACTTACAACGACAGCTCGCGAACACCCGACGAGCCTCGCAGTTCCGTAGATGTTTGTTACGAGCCGTTAAGACATCACAATTAGCCCTTTATCAAAATTGTTTACATCAGCAGCCATTCTCCGTCAAACGTGCACTCTTAATTGACAGAATCATGCTTCAGCATCACCAACAAGAGTTAACTACCATTCCCACCTAATCACATGCACTCTACGTCATCCAAGCGAGTTTATCGAAAAAGATGGACAGTGGTATTAATGATCTGGCTCTTCATTATATTTTTTCTCATTTCTAAAATATATTTCTTATTTTCAGTTACAATATTTTAGATTATTGTTCCAGCTACATAGAGTTCTAAAATTTAAAATTCTTATACGGCTAACAATGTAATAATCAACCGCTTTACTACTAAGAATTGCTTCTACCTTTTAGACAGAAGTGTGTATAGATCGACCATAATTGAGAAGAGCCTTGATTATTTCACTTTGATAATTTATCGTTTGCTTTAATTTTAATTACATTCAGCTTAAATATATTAAATTTAATAACATAATTTATCGCTTGTTTTAATTTTAATTACATAAAGTTTAATTGATTAACATAATGCTTAATTGAACTAGAAAATTTTACACAGATTTATTTTAGATGATAAATTTAATAAACGTCAAATAATAAAATTAATTATTAAAACTATTTATTGAATAAATTCAATTTGTCTCAATGTTCCCTTTTGCTCTTAAAATTCAAGGTGTAAAAAATTATGTTATGCAAAGTGTGAAGTTTGAAAGAAACCCATGTTCAAAAAACTTGTTTTTTACCGGTATTACATTTTCATTACTAATCTACGAATCATATTTCTTTGTACTTAAATTATTTTTTTTACCATTTAATAAGTCTCATTCTTTTCCTGAAAAATATTTGTGCCTATATGAAACATTCATATGAATTCGCTTTTGAACTAATTTTTTAAAAAAGTTCCTTTAAAATATTACATTTAGTCATTGAATCAATTTAATTTGATATGTAATTATACTTCATTTAATAATGGGATTTATGTTAGATTAATATGAGATTCATATTACTAATAAACGCTCTTGGGATTTTTAGGATTTACATCCTTCAATTTGTACTTGCATTTAATATAAGAATGTGTGTGTGTGTGGTATAATATTTACATATTTCATATCTTTTAAATTCGTTCATGTACATGGAATTTTAACCAACCCAAAAATTATACTCTAAACATTTTCCGCATGATAAACTTTTCTTGTCTCAATAAATAATATCATATTAGTGTTTAAATGTTATCTGCTGAAATTGAACTTTATTACAATGATACATTTTAATTTGATATAATTATTGTGTGTGTCAGTTTCCGGAAATATCCGTTCTATTGTTTTGCAGATGGTTCATAGGTGCTTAAGATATGAGAGAACAGGAAACTAAACTCTGGGAAAGAAAGTATTACATTACATTTATTACTTTTATTGGTAAATAAACAAATGTGCAATTCATTAATATTATAAATATGAGTCCTCTCCAATAAAACATGTGATTTATATGGTAATAATGAGTTTCAATTAGAGATCAGGCTGCTGTTGACTGAAGGACATGAGATCTGTAAAGCATATAATCAAGGATTCTGATATTCTCTTAAATATGTTCATTTAGGTTTATGTCTAATAAATATACCAGCTAATCAAATGGAAATGTTTTTTGCCGAAAAGGAATTTGGACACTAGCTTAACACGATGCGACCCAGCTTTATTATTCCTGATAAGGAATTAAATTTCGATTACAACGGTATAATACGCTACAATTGGTTACAGGATCTCATCTATATTTTACTGAACAGCCTTCAATCCATTTCTGAGGAGTGGACACAGTAGCCTAGTGGTAAAGGCATCGGACTCGCGGCTGGCGGTTTTCGTTGAGTCTCTTGGGTTCGAGCCTTGATGCCATCAAAGACCCTCCCGCCATGTACCCGGGGCTGATGCACGTTATATTTCTGGGGGCCCAAAGTCCTCCCGTTGGCGTGGTGTGGAAGTTAGGAGAGGGGGTGCCATCTCAGGTGTCGTCCTCGTTACTTGAGAGAGGTTCAAAACTACGAGGTCTGTCGCCAATAGCACTCATATTGTTTCTAGTGCTACGTTAATAAAACCAAACAAGCGAACCATTTCTGAGGAAGTACACGAAAATATTCCGAAATCTCAAAATTGGACAAGCTCATGCAGAATTGATGGATTATTCTGGATGTTTCGTTCCCTTTCAAATTGTAAGGCACCTGTTTGTCTGTTAAAAAACTAAAGCGGGACTCATCCGCGAAAATACATTTCCATTTTTTGCGATCAATGAAGTGTCACGCTCTTAATAAAGCGCTAACTATTGGTCTGCAATAATTATACAACACCCGTAAAAATCAAGTTTTTTGAACATGGGTTTTCTATCAAATTTCACACGTAATATAAATTTTTATACCTTAAATTTTAAGAGCAAAACGGAACGTTGAATCAAATTGAATTATTCAATAATTAGTTTTAATGATTGATTTTATTATATATATTTAACGTTTATTAAATTTATCATTTAAAATAAATACGTGTAAAATTTTTTAGTTCAATTAAGCATGATGTTAATCATGTAAGCTACATGTTATTAAAATTAGAGCAAATGATAAATTATGCTATTAAATTGAACATATTTAAGCTAATTGTATTAAAATTAAAGTAGACGATAAATTATTGAATTGAATATTATATCATTTACGTGTTATTAAAATTAAAGTAAACGATAAATTATTAAGCGACAGATTTGGCGACAATTTGGAGAGAAACTTCGCGTAAAATTAAATTCTTTACATAATTAGTTTTAATCAATTAACTTTTATTAATTATAATAAAATTATTGTATTGTCATCCAAAACAATCGTGTATAGAAAGTTTCAGCTCAATCGAGAACTTTAAAATGTGAGAAAAAACTTTTAAAGTTTTGAACCAATGCGAGTTACAATGTTACAATGTGAGTTAAAGAAAAATCATTAATAATTATAAGGCCATATTATGGAGTTGATTTCGAACAGCTTGAAATCGAAATTTTGATATCAAGGATTCTTTAAAAGTTGTGTATCAATGAGTTGGAAGTCACACTGGAGGCTTTTGGTTGATAGTGTTAAACATGGCATTCTCATAACATTCAGTCAATATTTTCCAGTTTCCAAAGACCATTTTCATAATCTGAAAATTACTTTTTGGGACATTCCAAAGGTTTCCGTTACAATGGATCAGTCTCTAAGCGACCGATGAACCTCCCAACTATCAATTACGTTAAGTAATATTATTGGGGTATCATATTCACTATTATGAAGTATTCAAAGCATATTATTTTTTCGTTATCTACTTCTATGTAAGGAATGATACAAGTTATTTTTGACTCATTTTCTAAAATGCGTAGCTTTCTTAGTCACAGCCAAAATTTGCTTATCCCCGAATTTCTAAAAAGGATAATTTATAAAAATAATAAAAGTGATAATGATATTCCCGAATTTCTAAAAACTCCTTTATTTCATGTTTTCTTAAAAGTTAATTAGACATCTTTTCTATAGCACACACAATATCCTAACATTTTTTGAGAAGTGAATATTATATAATTTTCTGATAAAACAATATTCTTATTCCAAACTAATTACCAAATCAAAATGTCATTTGTGCTATTTATCTATAGTTATATTTCTATGAATAATTTATCTAAAGATTATAGTTATTAAAAAGTTTCCTCTTAGAAATAATTTAACTTTGTTGGTTATTTATTTATAAAATTTACACTACTGCCAAAAATTAGATATTTGTAATATCAAATGTATCGATCTTTAATTTTTTGAGGTTCTATATATGCATATAAATTAGTGTTAAAATTTTTGTGGACTTTACTGATTAATTTTTGGTTCAATTATTCAAATTAAATTCAACTTTATTAATATATTGTTGAAGAAATATTGCATTTAAAAAATTTAACTTTGTTTTCTGATAAGGACTAATGCGTATGTAGCATTGATATATCTATGTTCTTAAGAAATGTTTCAAATCAAATGTCATGATCGTACGTAAATTTGACTACAAATTATTCTCTTTGAATTTTCTTAATATCTTAAGATAAAATCATTAATTCGCAAAGAAATATTCATATAGAATTGTTTTATTGTTTATTTTAAATCAAAGATAGTTATCATATGTAATATATAAATTTTAAATCAAAGATAGCTATCATACGTAAAATATAAATTTTAAATCAGTCTTTTTCAGAAAGAAAGTGGTTGTGAATTTTCATTTTAAAAAACTAAGCACAGCACACACTTTTATTCGTCACTTGAATATTTAATTAATGTAATATTTTGGTAATTGAAATTAAGAGATTTAAATTACTAAATTATTATATAAAGTTTTATTTGTTACTATTTATACAAAAATTAATGTAATTAATTAACTAAACTTTGAAGCTATTTCGAAAAATTCGTATTTGTTGTAAACTTTAAATATCTATGATTTCAGGTTGAGGCATGCCCTTCGCCAGATATTACATCATCTACCTGGATTATCAATTCTGTTAATAATGACGGTAACGGAACTTCCGTACGCGAGAATGACGATTCAGTTTTACAATACCATCAAAATTCGCAAGAAACATCTCAAAACTCCCAAAGGTTCGTGAAATGTATAAATTTATAATATCGAAGAATGAATTATAGGTTTTTCCTTGTTGAGAATAAGAATTTTGGTAAGTCTCAGTGAGAGCTTGGAATTCAATGAAATAATAACTATGCATGTTAAAAAAGATGTAACGATATTTTTTTAGCTCAGCAAATCTCAGTGAAATACCAGATACGCAACAAATGCAGCGGTTCATTACAGCGGATAATCAAGTTGTATATGGATATAAAGATCCGAATGGAGAATTTCATTTTTTCTGTCCAGCTATGAACGAAAGAGAAAGTCACAACGAGAAAGAAAGGAAAAGAAGGTATGTTTTTTTTCCAGTTGATAAAAGGGGTGAATAAATTTGCTCTGTCACATTTTAAAATTTAATTTTAAATGTTTTTTGAAACTTATTCAGGCATATCAGAGTGAAAAATTACAAATGGAAATTTTTAATTTATATTACGAAGTTCGGTATTAGAATTTAACATTGATTTGAATTAATTGAATTTCATTACTTGAACATTAATTTTCGAATTGTTCTTAAGCTTTTACAAAAGAGAGAGAGAGTTCATTGACAAATAATAATACTAAAGCTTAAAAAAGGATTCTATTTATAGAGGCCATTTACGAAACATGACTTAACTTAAAAACGACGCACCTAGAAGGAGTTGCCCGATTGTAATGAAATTTCGTATGCAAAGATAAAAGATATTTGGACAGAGCATGCAAATGATTAAAATTTGGTGTCCAATGAATGAATAGCGGGAGCTACAGCGCATCGGAACTGCTCATTCAGCAGGTGTATATAAAAAGCAATTCTCAATCTGATGTTCAAATTTTCTGTTGTATTGCGATTTAGGATTCCTTTCAATGACTGAAAAAATGCCTCGCCACAAGATTCGAGCTCATTACGAGCAACTGTCAGAGTTTGATAGAACTCGTATCATTGGATTGAAAGAGGTAGGTTGGGCAAATCGGAGAATCCCTTTTCATATGAGTCGAAGTGATGCGGCGATTAGATGATGCTGGCAAGAATGGGTGGACAATGGTAGATTTTAGCCTCATGATGGTAACGGTTTACCTAGGGCCACAGCAGATCGGGAGGACTGAGTGATTGTCATATCAGCTGTCACAGCGCCTGATTCATTGTTATCAACTCTCAGACGTGCGACCCGCACACGTGTCCACCAAGACCATTCACAGACGGCTGATAGAGCAAAATCTACGCTCGTACCGACAACACACTATCGAGCCAGATTACAGTGGTGCTTGGCTCGACCATCGATCAGGCTGGAATGATACTGACTAAGGATGTATAGTGTTCAGCGACGAATCCCGCTTCCAACTGTGTCCTGACGATCATCGAAGACGTGTCTAGAGACGCCAAGGGTAGCGTGCAGATCCTGCTTTCACTATTGCACGCCACACAGGCCCTCAACCAGGAGTTATGGTGCCATTTCCCTTGATAGTCAGACCTCTTTGGTCGTCATTAGAGGCACACTTACAGCACAGCGGTACGTCGACGACATTCTGAGACCTGTTTTCCTACCGTTCCTTTTTACAGAACCCTGGCCTTATTTTTCAGCAAGGTAATGCTAGACCACATACGGCAAGTGTTGCTATGAATTGTCTCGCAGCTCGTCAAACACCTCCTTGTCCAGCCAGATCTCTCTCCAATCGACCATGACTGGAATATGATGGGAAGGCGACTGCATCTACCAGGGTATGTTGATGACCAACCCGACAATTGGAGCAAATTTGGCAAGAAATACTGCAGAAGACCACCAGGGAGTTTTATCAATCTATACCACGTCGTGTGGCAGTTTGCATCCTGGCTAGAGATAGATCTTATTGAGTTCGTTACTTTGTTGCTATTTAACTCTGAAATAAATCATTCAATTTTTCTGAAATTTTAATCATTTCCTATTCTATACATAGTTTTCCTATCCATCAATTTTTGTCTCTCTCGGACAACTCCTTCTTGGTGCTTCGTGTTTTTTGTTATGGAGTGTATTTATAAATAAAGAATTAAATCGAAATATAGGATTTAATCAGAAATGTGTAAGAATTTTAACATGCATTTGAATAAAGTTGTAAATGTAATGTGCTAATACAACTTTAAAATATTAGAGATGTCGAGAGTAAAATATTTCAAGAATTAAAATTAGACTAATATAATTTGAAACTAATATCAAAACTACTTAAAACTAGTTCAATTAGCTGGAAATGGTTGGGAGTTGAACGCCATTTTTTTTTTTTTTTTTTTTTTTTATAAAATCTGTTATGTATCTTTCTTATCAAAAGATGAATGAAAATAAAAAAAAATGATAAATTTTTTATCTGTATGTTAAAAATAAAAGTAACCTCTTCTTTTATAGCATACTTATAATAAAGTATAAATTTTATAAATATTTTTTGATATTCTATATGTTGACGGGTTTACCACATCACACAAGTCTCGCAACTTTTAATCTCCTTGTCAGGATATAGTACTGGAAGATTACTTCGGTCTTTATCTTGCCTGAGAATAACATACATTAAGGAAAATTAAAATTAAGAATACTTTTCACTTTAAAAACTTTTTAATGTTGTACATGAAATTATTTAAAAATTATAGGTAATTAATTATTAAGTATGTCACAATAGTAAAAATATCGATTTAATTGGAAGAGTTTTCCCACACCTAACTTACAATTAACCCATTAATGCTCAACATAGAATTTTTCAACTTTTTAAAGCTAATTAAGCTCGTACATATTTAAAATGAACTAAAAATAATTTAAAAACATCCTGCATTAAAATTTTAATTTTTATTGAACATAATGTTATCATCCTAAAAAAAAAACGCTAGGCACGAGAGGGTACATGTTTTGCCCAAATACATCGGCCCTTAGATTTTCTAAAACTATTCCTTTTAATACCATATTCAGATGAATAAACGTATGGAATAAACGGAACTATGTGAAAAACCTCAGAAAATAAACCCAAGAAGTTAAAATTGTATTTTAATCATTTATAAGAAATTACAATTTAAAAAGCTAAAATTGAAAAATGATAACTTTAAAGACACACATTTAGAAAAATTAAGTCTTATAATAAATATTACACACCTTTGCATTTATATTTACATATGAGAAGGGATTAATAAAATATAAAGAATAATAATAAAAAAAAAGCAATTGGCAGTTTTTTACACAATTTCTATACAATTTATTTAGCGTGAAAGATTTCAAAGCATTCATCATGCAATCCAATACAACATTTATTTCATTTCCTTGTAGATTTTTTTGCCATAGTAGGATCGTCTTATCTGCTTCGCATTCACAATTAAATTATCTTTACCGTCATACTGGACATTTGTTATAGATTTGAAGAGCATAATCTGTAGAGTAACCATACATTTTGGATTGATGCTTCTAAACTAAACAAAAACAGTGGCCATTAGTATTTTTTAGACCGTATGGAACATCGATACTGTGAAATTTTTTGATCCATACTATCGGTGCCTCCCATAAATTTAATATATTGAGACACAATATACATTTGGTCAATCTGTACAAATATTTTATCAATATTCGACCAGCATTTTGTTTGAGCTATAGGTTCAAAACCATAATGGTTAGACGATAAAGTAACGACACTATTGTCATTCCACCGAAACATTTTTAAAATTTTGTTGTTCTGAAAATCAAAACTTCCTCTATTCTTCTTTTTAACAAATTTAATACCTTCAAGTGGACAACTTTCAGATTTATTAACCTGTATAGTGCCAGGCGCTCTCATTCTTTTTCTGTTAACTAATCGATAAAAACAGGTGATGTAAAAAGATTATCAAAAAATAAGTCATATTATTCATTTTCTGGTAACTCGGAAATTAGATCCAGAACAACTGCACCTCCCATACCGATTCCATATTCATCCAAAACAGTTCCCACGCCTCTGCACGACTCAAATTGTATTAGATATTCGTTTAGTATTTAGGCACCAACTCTGTACCCAGATCAGACAGGTTTTCTTTTATATACTGTTTATACTCATGATGTCCAAAGTATGGGACCATACTCTCATTAACAGATAACTTCTGATCATTTGGAAACTAGGCTAAGAATCTTTCATTTAAGTGATTAAAAAGTGGCTGCAACTTTGCCATGTTGCCTTTTTTATTTAAATTGCTGCTGTCAGCGAAGTGTAGTGTATTGTATTACATCACTCGAATCTTCGCAGTACATTTTTCTTCTTGGGAGAACATTGTATCCATTAGTGAATAATAGTATCGCAAAAATTTCAGATCTTCAGCACCAATAACAAAATCACGGTCTCCTTTTTTGACCAGCATACAAAATCAGTGGTTCTAAATTGTGTTCAATTATTTCGTCATTTAGGAACAGCTAACATAAAGACGTAGGAGACTAATGGGTATTCAAAAAAGGTGGTTTTGCTTCATTCCATGTTAATTGAAAGGTATTATTTTCAAGTAGTACATTTCTTGACCAGTTCCAAATTTTTTTGGGAATCTTTACTCTTTTTATTCGCTTTTTATTATGAGGAAGAATTTCATGCTAATCTTAACTGTCTGGTTTACCAATAAGAATTATTCTTAAATATTAATTATTCCTATTTTTTAATTATTCCTTGGTTAACAGAGCATCTATTTTGAAATTATTTTCATAAACAAGGAATATTTAATAATTATTATTTATGAAAATAATTTCGAACCATAATTTTTCTAAAAATAAATAACAATTCTTCTTGATTATGGCTTGAAAAGATCATAAATTGAGAAAAACAAGACACATTCGTATAGTGTGACAGGTAAGAAAAACTTGTACTCGTTTGTGCCTATCGTCCTATATATAGAACGCTTCGCACTAGAAAATATAACAGCGTTAAAAAAACAAATTTAATGATTTTGAAAAATACGTATATTAGAAATAAGGATCGACAACGATTATAGAATAAAATATTTTCGCAGCATTCAGAAATAAAATAATCTTACTTTTTTACGCTACGCCATTTTGAAAAACTAAAGAAAGGATAACTCTAAATTTCGAATTTCTAAACAGAAACGTAATATTGATAAAGCGCTGCATCTGCTGGATAAAAACAAATAAAAAACTTTATCATGGTATTCTGCTATTTGAATCGAAAAAAGTATAAAATTCAGAGATTTAGAGCTAATTACGTAAGCGTCCTTTTAAAAGGACGCTAGGCACAAATGGGTTAAAGTGATATATTTCAGCGAAATTTAATAATTAATAACGGGGGGAAATGATTCTTGCGAGTTGCAACAAACTAGATGAAAATTAAAAAGAAGTTGATGACAGCTAAAATGTGCTTAGGGAAATAGCTTTCATTACATGATTGAAACACTAACTGTAAATACTTTTTACATTATTTCGTTATTAGAAATACTGAAATAAAAATACAAAACAATTCATCATTTTCCATTCGAAGAGCCTCAATTTAAATGAAAAGGTATTAAACTATTCAAGAACGCCATACATTCTTAAATAGAACCAGACAATGAAATTCAATTAAAATGTATGTTCGTAATAGCTGAAAAATTAAATTTTAAATCTCGGATTAATTTTCGATCTCATGCTTAATTTCTTCAATTACAATGATAATTATATATATATATATATATATATATATATATATATATATATATATATATATATATATATATATATCTGTGTGTGTGTGTAGCAGTGTCATATGAGTGAGTTATCTCTTTGGCATTTTAAATGAAGATTAGTTGATGAAAAGCATTTCATTTATTTATTTCTGGGTTCACAGCACACAGATGCATCACAGTAATATTTATAAGGAATATATATAAGACATTTTTTCACACACAACACGCATACTCACGCACAACAACTAGAGGTTGGAAGAAGTCTCTGTTTCTCAACGTCACCACAGGTGGCGTTAGCAGTTCCGTTAAAGTTACAGTTATGGTGATTGTTACAGTCTCCCCCTCTGACCCTAACGCCACCTCGGCGAGGAGCCAGGACGAGTTTTTCTTAGCCTGCCAATTTTACGAAGAGGAGTTAGGGGCTTAGTTGATGAACCTTGATTAGGACGTAATTCTGAGGTGTGATAAACCCCAATAGGAACATCAGGATCCTCAGAATTGGCCATCTCAAATGTAGTAAGAGATCGTTGGCTGAGAATAACATTGGGACATCTCTGCTTGGCATAAACTTTGATATTCTTTGTCGTGAAGAGAGCTACTCAATGAATATTTGTTAACCCAAACCGTGTCATCTACGCTGAATTTGTAAACAAGCATACGACTTTTATCGGCTGAATACGATAGTCTTGTTTAGATTCTACATGCTCCTTCATTTGTTTCTTCAGGGTGGCGAATCTTTTTAGATATGGAGTAATCTCTGCTACAAAGTTATCATTATGGATGATACTTCTAATGTCATGATTGATGTCATCAGTCATCCGAAGTTCCCGACCGAACTGAAGAAAAGTCTCAACCTGGTTGGTGGTTTCACTTTTATGAATATTCATTGCAAAGCGAATAGCTGGAAGCTTCCCGGAACGTTTTGTGATCGCTTGTAACTAGGATTGCAAGTCGAGGCTTTAGATCTCGATTTTGCCGTTCCCCTCTATTGGCTTGTGGGTGGTAAACTGGAGGGAACACTTGGTTTGTGTCTAGAAGATAGCACACCTGCTGAATAATTGCACTGAAAAATTGTGCTTCGCTGTCGTTGATAATACGCCTGGGTAGGCCATATCGCAAAAAGACTTTTCCAAGAAGCGTGACAGAACATTATTTTGCCTTGGCGTTGAGTAACTCAAAGAGCTCAACCCACTTTTTTGTGTAATACTCAACAATTTTGAATCCAATTTTTACCGTCAGAAGTTCCAGTAAGAGACCAAACAAGTCTATAGCAAGAGTCTCAAAACGTTGACCATACAATGGAGTCTGCAGCAAACCAGATGGTTTCTTATTCGACGATTTGTACCTGTTGCACTCCTTACAATTTTCAACATAGTCCTAAATATACTTTCGCATTACAATGAAGTAATGTCTCTGAGAAATTCGATGGTATGTTCCTTAAACTCCATAATGTCCAGCAGTTGGAAAGTCGTGTTACTCTTGATGGAGTCGTGGTTCCGCTCATGAGAGGGGATCACTAGCTGGGCTTCTTCTAATTCAGAGTCAGGGGAATACCGAAATAAGAATCCTTGATTGATTATATAATCATGGCTAGTCCAATTGGTATAGTTTTCATCTTTCGCGGGATTTTCAAAAGATTCTACAATTTTCTTAATGTCCTCATCTTTTAGTTGTTCCTCTCGTATGTCCGCAGTGCTACGACTAGGCATGTCGTTAGTCACACTACACTTTTCACAGAACTCTTTCTTATGTCCACATACGGGTAGGAGTAACAAGTCTGCTATGACATTTGCCTTTTCTGGGATATATTCCATTTTCAGGTTGATTGACTGGAGTTGTAGGACCCACCTCGCTAGTCTACTTGAAGGTGATTTCAAGGTCAAAAAGTCCCTTTAGGGCTTGGTGATCAGATACTACAGTAATGGTGATCAGATACTGGCCCTCAATGTAACCTCGAAATTTGTTTAGTGCCCAAACAATGGCAAAGGTTTCCTGTTCGGTGGTGCAGTTTTTCTCAACAGTAGTTAGCAGCATACTTACATATTCAATGGGATACTCTTCCTCTCCTTTACCTTGCAAGAGGACAGCCGCTATGGCATAGTTACTAGCATCAGTACGAAGAATGTAAGGTTTTGTGGCATCACTCTGTTTCAAAACGGGAGGACTGGTTCGAAGTTGTTTCAAAATTTGAAAAGAATTTTCTTCTTTATCTCCCTAAGACCAAACTCGATTTTTTTAGTGAGATTGCTGAAAGGTCTGGCAACCTGTGAAAAATTATTAATAAATCTTCTATACCACGAATAGGGTTGCAGGAATGACTGCACCTGCTTTACATTCATGGGAGGAAGCATTACCCAGATAGCAGAGGTTTTTCCAGGGTTCACTACCACTCCTAAACTTGTGATGCATCTTTCAATCTTTCACTTTATCATCTCTTTCGATCTTTCCCTCTATCACAAATTACCTTTACATCGATTTGCATGTAGTTTAAATAGCAAAAATCTTTCAAATACAGCTCGAGATAATCGAGATATCTTTCAAAGGTTTCTGACAGGATTATGATATCATCGAGGTTAGAAAGAATGAGAATATCCCTTAGGCCGCTGCGGAACTTGTCAATCAGTCTCTGAAATGTGGCTGGGTACCGTTTTCAAGCCAAAAGGCATTCGAAGTTAGCGAAAAGTTCCAAATGGACACACAAATGCAGTTTTGCCTCAATCAGAAACACAGGCATTCACCTGGTGGTAACCTGATTGTAAATCTGTAGTTGTCATAAAAGGTGTATGCTTTGCTTCGTGAAGTAGGTCATCCTTTCTAGGTAAGGGATAAGAGTCAGCCACTGTCGTAGCATTAAAACCTCTATAATCGATACAAAGACGGATTTTGCCGTTCGCTTTGGGAACGAGCACTACAGGCGCAGCATACGGGGATTCACACTATTCTATGGCTTTCTGTTCCTAAAGTTTATCAAGTTATCTTTCCTTGCTGGTTGTAACCTATAGGGAGACACAGAAACAGGAAGACTGTCTCCGGTATTTATATGGTGTTCCATGAAGAGAGTGGGCTCTTCCCCTGTTTCAAAGACAGTTTTGTACATCTTTAGCAATGTACCAGATTCATTACAATGATCAGGCGTAAAATATTTACCTTCGTCATCGCTCAGTTGGCATGTATTTTCCTCAAGGTTGGGTCGGCTTTGGACTTCTTGGATAATTAATTCTTTAACAAAATCATACTTTCGATGGGGGTGAGTCATTAAAGAACCAGTTGCAGCGTTAGAGAATCGGAACAATGCCAGCTTTTTGTAAAAAGCTGTGACGGCTGCCCTTTCCTGTTTATCTCTTGTGCCATGACTAAACTCAATGTTTAAACACTAAGAATCAATAAGTCGACCAAAGAGACGTTAGAAAAATAAATACACAATTTATTAGCTGCTTGTTAATATAACAACAATTATAAATGCTCTCCCGGACAAGGGCCTTAACTGTCTTAGCTTAGTCTACAGTAATAATCTAACTGACTCTTACCACTAAGCCTTCCTTGAATTCAAACATACATTAACCAGCCGATAACTTTTAACGATTCTCGGCTCCGACTTGAACTCCGACTCTGGAACAATTGCTGAACACTGGAATCACTCAACCTTCAACTACTCGAACCACTCAACCGCTACATCAACCCTACTTCAATCTCTCTATCGCGACTCTCAGTCTGAGTTTATATATTTCCTAACTCTCCTACTTCACTTCATTTCTACCTGCTTTCTATCTACATATTCACGTTTCATTTTTTGTTGGGAAAAGGTTGTTTAGTAAAAGCAATCAATCTTAATTAAGATTCCCCAAGGTTAGTGAAGAGAAACCGCGAATAGCCCAACGTCACAAAGTCCATCCCCAAAAGTTTTCGGCTTTCTTTAGCATAAGGCAAAGCTATTGGTGGTGTACGGATGATACGTCCTTCAAGTCTAATAACTACATTGGTTGTATTGATTTCCACCTCGGACTTTTGGCTGTCAGCAAGTGACATAGAGCATCGAGTCTTCTGAAAGTTGGCTACCTTTCTCTGTAAAAGAAGGTATAAAGTTTCTACAGCAATGGTGTGACTAGCTCCACTAGCGGCGCATGCAGCTCCTCATGTACCATTTAAAGCTAACTTCAACACCGTACTTTGATTTGGAATTGAAGAGCATGAATCCAAACTGATTTGCAAAAATTTTCTGAGTCCTTATTTGGTGTTGGTTTGCAATTTGGATACCTGGGTTTCGTAGCACCTAGCTTACCGCATCCATAACACGATACCGGTGGTCTCTCTGATCTGTCATCAGTTTTCAATTTATCACATTTGCTGATAGATGATGTAGAACCGGCTTGGTTGGTTTTGTCAAATCCGCTATCAGGTGAGCTTCTTTTCGGAGCATAAATATTAGAAAGGTATTCTCTTGAATGGGCCATCTTCTTTGCTGAAGGAGTAGTATTTCGAATACTGCAATAGATATCCAATTTGTCTGCTAATTCAGAAGGTGACACCCACTCACACCTATTGTCTAAGAAACGGTCTCTCACTTCGGGAAGTACAAGTCTTTTAATTTGATTAGATATGATTAAGTCCTTTAATTGGTTGTAGTTTACAATTTTTACACATTTCGTTCATAGCCATCATTCGAAATAGCTTTTTATTTCAAATAATAATCTCTCTGAGTGCTTTCATGAACTTTCATATGTTGACGTAGAGTTGTCTAAATTTTACCACAGAAAGCTTGAATCGCCTCAAAAGCATTTCTTTTACATGAGCATAGTCCTGTGCTTCTTCCATTTCCCTGCGATGAGTGTAGCTATGTCACTCGGTAAGGCTCCAATTAGATAAGCAACCCATTGGCTATCAGGTACTTTTAAAAATTTCAGCTGTCTCTCAAATGGTTTGAGAAATATCGCCATGTTTTCTTCTTTCGAGTTAAAACTGGGAATCAGTTTCTTCAATTTTAATTTCGGCTGCTCAGAGATGTCAGTGCCATTACCTTGCGGAACTCCATTTTTGTTAGCTTCAAGTTGTAGTTTCAACTTCTGTAACTCAAAATTCATTTAAGCTTTTCTTCTTTCCTGTTCTGCATCCAATTCATCTTTCTTTCTTTCCTGTTCAGCCATCTGTTCGGCTTCTTTATTTTTCTCAAGCCGCTCCCCAATTATATTCAAGAGCAAATTCTTAATTGAATTTTCTTCATATTTTTCGAAATTTAAGATCGGTGGTTTTTATATCTAATATGCGTAAATCTTCTGCCACAACGAGTCCCATTTCCAAAAAAAATCACCTCAAATCCTCTTTCTTTCCTTTTGTGAGAAAGGCCACTGATTTCTAATATTGAGTTCAGTTTGTGATAAAAAGTAAAAAAAAAAAAAATTTAATAAAAAATAACTTTCTTATCACACTGAAGCTGAAAATCAAAACACAGAAAACATTCCACAAAGAAAATATATATAAAAAAAAATGTGAATTATGAATCAATTCGAGCATTCAATGAATAATAAATTTTTTACATACACGTTTCCTGCTAACAGAATATTTAATTTATAACAAAAAAAATCTCATGTGAATGCAACACTAAATAGAGTAAATCAGACAGAGAGAATATATATATATATATATATATTATATATAATGAAAAAAACAACCACTTTTCTATCTAATTTATATTCAAGCTAAAATTATACATTAGTCATCAATCCGAAACGAAAGTAACAAAATACACAGAGGATGTTATGACTTATTTACATTCATTTGAGTGAGAATAAATTTCACGAAAAGAGAAGAAAAAAAAAAGGAGAAAGACAGCTTATTCTAGCAAAAGGTGGGGGACTAATAAAATTAGTTTCAGTTTAAATAAAAATTACATATAAATGTTCTATCTGAATTAAGTAAATAGATACGATTTCAATTTGTGTTCAGAAAAATTCTTGACATGACTGAATTGTATGAGGAAGAACTCCATTTTAGAACATTAGGTTGGAATTCGTTTTATTTATAGAAGCTTATTTAGCTCGGTATGATAACAAAATGTTTTAATAATTCACTAAATATTAATAATATGTTTCCAGAATGGAGTACCATAGACTGCTAAGTATTTAAATAGTTTAGGTATTAACATACACAAGAAATTAATAAAGAAGTTTTCAAAAGTTTCGTTTTAACACAGTTATATAATAACGACGTCTAACTCTGGTTGTGACGCCCGCCCTACCCGGGCTGCCTCTTGTGCCATAACCAGATTCAATTATTAAACACTAAGACTCAATAACCAATCAAAGAGACACTAGAATAATATTTACGGAATTTATTAACTTCTATTTACTATAACAGCAACTATATATGCTCTCCAGGGGAAGATTTCTACTACCTAAATTCAACCCACCAATAGTAATCTAACAGACTCTTACCACTAATCTTTCCTCGACTGCAACTCAAACTCCGCAACTAATGTAGCAGCCTGGAACACTAAATCTCTGTAAATACTACGCCTTTAATCCTGACGTCTATTTCAACCACTCTTTTCAACTCCTCCTGCAACTTCTCTTTCCACTTCTCCTTCAGATTCTTTCCACTTATCCTTCAGCCTCTCTATATCTTCTCCCTCAGCTTCTCTATAACTTCTCTTTCAGGTTATGTATCTCGACTTTCAGTCGGAGTTTATATATTTCCTAACCCTCTCGCTTCACTTCATTTCTACCTGCTTCCTATCAGCATATTCACGTTTCATTTTTGGTTGAGCAAAGGTTGTTTAGCAGAAGCAATCAATCTCAATTAAAAGTCCCCAAGGTTAGTGAAGAGAAACCGCGAATAGCCCAATGTTGCATGGTTACTTTCAAACATATGAAAATTCAAAACATAAGATAAACATTCAAATAAAGGTTTTAATGCAGTTTCGTTTTAACGCAATTGTACAATAATGACGTACAGTATTACAACATTCAGATAAATGTTTTAATGCAGTTTCGTTTTAGAAATGGTAATAATTAAGCAATGGATTGCTTAAAACACACAAAATCAAGGAAAACATATGAATATATATGCAGATCCTTTCTTTTATTTTTTAATACAATTCTAATTAAGAATAAAAGAACTATTTCAAAACAAGAAATTTTGTCACTTGGACAGTTTAGAATTAAAAAATTTTAATTTTCAAAATCAAAATATACTTTCGATTCGAGATGATGCGTTAATATTACAATTCTATTTATGAGATACAGAATTGTTAATTTTCAAAATCAAGATATACTTTCGATTCGAGATTAATCATACAAGAATGGTTACGAAATAGGAAAAAATGTCTTTTAGACAGTATCGATTCAAATAATCGTTAAAATTATATTATTTATGGATGTAATTCAAAAGATCAAGGTGATCCATTCTAAATATCTTTGAAACTAATATAAATTACTTATCTTGTGATGAAATCCGCCGCTGCCCCACGTTGGGCGCGTATTTGTAGCAGTGTCGTGTGCGTGAGTGAGTTACCTTTTTGGCATTTTGAATGAAGATTAGTTGATGAAAAGCATTTTATTTATTTCTTTTTGGGTTCACAGCACACGAATACATCACAGTAATACTTATAAAGAATACATATAAGACATTTTCACACACACACACAGTGGATACCAAAATTGAGTGTACATCTTCTTTTTTTGACATTAAAAGTATAAAAAATGTGGTACTGAATATTTATGTAATATTAATACATATTTAAGTAGTAAAATACATTTTTTAAGAAATGTACTAGATAGTGAAACAAATATGAAACCCGCTTAATAAATTGATTACATAATTTTTAAGTAGAAACTACAGCATATAGAGTCACAAAATTGAGTATACAACTGGCATTAATTTTAAATGAAAAAATAAACTTTTTTTATTATTTGGTTGCACACCCTTTCGAATTAATGACGGCTTCCAGACGGCGTGGCATCATAGTTTAGAAAGGTTTTGGGTTGTTTCACTTGTGATTTTAGCAAAGTCTTCTCTTAAAAATGCTTTTAAATGATCTTTACTCATAATTTGGTGCTTTGGGACAGATTTTTCCAATTGTGACCATAAATTTTCGATAACTTTGAGATTACGTGATTGTGGTGGAGTGTGCAACTGCGTTTTACAGTTGTACAACAGCCACAATTGAACAATTTTAGCTGTATGCTTAGGTTCATTAACTTATTGAAAAAATGAAACTCGATCCTAATCCCAACTTTTGTGCACTTTGCTCTAAATTATTTTTCAGAATGTTCAGGTATTGAATTTTGTCTACAAATATGATCCATCAATAAACGCTAAACTTCCCTCAACATTGGCTGACATACAGCCTTATATGAGTACAGGGCTACATGTATAAAATAAGAGTACATGTATCAAAATTATAAATTCTGGTACTAATAACTATATTAAAAGGATAATATATTAATGAATGTATTGAAATTTTTTTTAACAAAGTTGAGTGATAGAGATATAACTAACCGAAAGAGGTTATACAATGAATATAGTAAAATTCCCTTATAAATTTTTCTCTCCTCAATTTCATAAAATACGAATTAAATTTAGATCATTAACTAATGGTTTCAATATTTGCATAACTATAGCACATAAAATGTTACAAAAGATTTTACAAAATATTGTAGATAGTTTGAATAAGGCTATCACAAAAATATTAATGAAATATGAAATATAATTATATATGAAATATTAATTATATATGAAAGCTAAAATATTTGTAATATTTATAGTTATGACTTTGAAGATTTGTTTAATTCAATATATATTGAGGATTAAGTTAAAGTTATTTTAGATGATTTTAAAGAATTAAAAAATAATAGCTCTATTTCTTATGAGAAATTTAAATTTATTATTAATCTGTCTTAACCCTTTGAGGGGCGGTATATAAAAAACATAAAATTTTGGTAAAATTCATCAGATATGAATTAATAATGATAAAAGGACACAATATCAAGTGGTAAAATTAATTTTTATTTATTTCCTGATTTTTAAGACACGGTATAAACAATATACCCCCGCCCCTCTAGAACATCTTAATTGTACACTCGTTCTTCCCTCAAAGTTCCTATATATTCCTTTGAAGAAATAATAAATACTTAAAAAAGTATATATTTTATTTTAGTTAATTTGGGAAATATTAGGATCACAAAAATCTTTTGAAAAAATGAGAGCTTTATAATATATTTTTATTTCTATGAGTGATAATTTTTGCGAAAATTTGTTAATTTAAGTTTAACCTTTTTATACATATATGATTTTCATAATTTAATGATAAAATTATATTATAAACTTAATAAACCAAATTTAGTAGAAGTACATATACAATTTTATTTAAAATAAGGCATATTTTTTTATTGCATATACTGTAAAGAAATTTTCTTTCTCACTTGTTTCTGAAGGTAACTCCGATCCATCAGAAGGGAGCTCTGTAAGCAAAACAGGTTTCTTTTCAATCGAAAGTCTCCGTATAGGCATTCTTTTAAAAATATTTTTTAGAAATACATATACTTAAGAAATTAATTAAAACTAGATTATAATGCTACTATAAATAAAATTAAGAATAAGCGTAGATCCGTAAAAGTTCAAAACCCAGCTATCTGCGGTAATTGTTCGAATTCGAAACATACTCTCACACAAATGTGATGGACAACTGTATCAAAAAAAAAAAAAAAAAAAAAGTCATCCCTCCTTATTCTGAAGTATTTATGGGCTGTACGCTGAGGGCTATGTTCTTATAAAGCGAATAACTCTTTGCTGTATTGTATCTTTTGAAATCCCTTTCTTCAATGATTCACATCTTACTTAACTTAGATTCTTAAATAAAGTTCACCGCTAGAGGCAATGAACCCCTACTGTCGTCCCTCAATTGTCGGCAACTTATCGTCTACCTTTATTTCATGCTAATACTTTACATCAATTATTATTTGCAAGTCTCGTGTCTATCAACAACACCAATCCCTAATCTACTGTCTCCAGCCAGTTCTATCATAGATGCCTGCAAAAATTCGCTCTCCGTCTTCGCTTTGTTAGATTTTTTTGCAATAGTTATAAGCGGAAAAATACTTATTGGGGTGTCTAGTCCTTATGGACTTTAGTCCCCAGTAGATTGGCTATTAGTTATGAGTGAGACAGAACTTTGGTTATTTCACTTGCCCAGGAGTTTAAAAATTAAATCATGGAAATTTTAAAATCATGAAAAATTAAATGAACAATAGTAATCTACTGTTAAAGAAATGCTTTAGTTTTATTGTTAGGTGATTCAAAGAGGTATTTAGAATATCTTAGTTATTTAAAAAAGTGGTGTTGATATTGTGCTATTTTTTATTTGAAAAAATTTAATTTTTAAGTTGGGTTGGCGGCAGTAGATAATTTAGTTTAATAGCCAGTTTGAGACCATGGCGGGTGTAATTTATTTGCATGTTGAGGGTTGAATCCTTACTACACCTGTGATGAATATATTAAGTTTGTCTAGATCAGGGGTGGCGAACCTTTCTGCATCAACGTACCATTTTTTCTAAAAAAATGTTTAATGAGGTCATAAACGTGCCGTCAAATAATTTTGACTTCGTGATTATTAGGAAAATAATAAAACTAAATACTATCAACTCAAAGCTCTTTATTTAATACAAAAAAACATTTTGCAATGTCTCAATTATATACGTGTAATTCAAATTAAAGTAACATCAGTATGACTTCTATTGTTTCAGATTAGATGACAAATAACTTATATTTTAATTGTAAGATGTTACTTTTAGCAGAATGCATGCTGAAATGGAGTCGTCCATCAAACGATATCTAAGCGAACTTTAATATTACTCATCTTTGAAAATAATGAGTCGCTGGCATAGGTAGGTGAAAATATGATTAAAATAGCACGAGCAAGCTTCTTCAAACTATTAAATGTGTTTGGTAGCGAATTCCATTTTTCCAAAATTTTGTTATTGGCATTTTTACTTATATTGCTTGTCAATATTTTTGTTTCAATTAATTCCAACTCTTTCCTTGTTTGAATAAATTTTTGAATCCATATTGAACTAGATTGGAAATCAATCAGCTATAGACAATTTACAATTACAGAATCAATTACTAAAATAAATTTTTCAGTGACTGTTTCTTCGCCTGGTTTCTCATGTATATCTAAATGATTGATTTTTTTTTTCAAGTCTGGAAAATACTTGTAGTTTCTTGTAATAATATTGTTCCTATGAAAGTGTGTGTGTGAAAACATGCACTTTAGCGTCAAAAGCATGAATGAGATCTATCATGACGCGATAATTATTATATCAACCTTGAAGCTTCACGTTCAATTCAATGAAACGTTAGCATACGTCTGTAAAAAACATCAATTTTGAAAGCCACATAACATCCAACAACTGTGGGTATTGTTCAATTTCCTCTCCATTTTGCAGAAACAGTCTGATTTCTTCCAAGCAATCAACAAATCTTTGAAGTACGTTCCTGCGGTTCAACCAGCGAACATTATTATATATCAGTAAGCCATTACACACCGAGGTGACTTCCTTTAACAAAGCATCAAACTTTCGCTTATTTAAAACCTGCGACAAAATGAGATTAACTATTTTTGTGATTACCGCCATTACATTATCAAGAGATGTTAAACCACTCTTAGCACACAGGGCTTGTTGGTGAATAATGCAGGGGAATTCAAGAATATAATGTCATACGCTTGTTTGAAATAAACTTATGAAACTATTTTTTTTTGCCCACCATACTTGGAGCACCATCAGTTGTTACTGAAACAATTTTTTTCAAATCAATTTCTTTCACGGCAAGTGATTTTTTAAAGGCCGTACAAACATCTGTGCCCTTTGTAGTTGTTAGCAACGATTTTATTACAATTAATTCTTCCTTAATGACGTTTCTTACGCAATATCAAGCAAAAACAGCGTAACGTGCAGATTTAGTGACATCAGTGCTTTCGTTAAGACATAGCGATGTAAAAGGAGCGGAGTTAATGTAAATTTTTTGTTGATCTGCTACATTTCCGGCCATTTTTAAGATTCTTTCTTTTATTGTATTTCTAGATAGAGGAATATCTTAGATGCGTAGAATTATTTTATCTTTATTATCAAATCTTTAAAAAGTGAAGGCGCGAATGCTAACCAAGCTTCCTTTAAAAACTCACCCTCTTGAAAAGGTTTACTATGCCAAGCAATGACATTTGCAGCCGAGTAACTTGCAGCGCTCGTATGACAATTTTTGCCAACATATTTAATTATAGACGTCAATTATTTATTTCTGTCTTTCAGTGCACTTGCAATTAATTCCTTTTGCTTTAGTTCGTTTTTTTTTGACAAACGAATTTGTGATTTGTTTCAAAATGACATTTTATAGACAATGTTATACATACCACTGTTCCAGAACATAAAACACGTACCGCTTTGTCACCTTTACTAATCATGCCATATTTCTCAGTCCTACAAGTTTGAAATTCTCTGATACACTTACTGTCTTGCAATTTTTGTTTTTTTACTGAACTAGCGATATTAAATAACAGTTAAAAATCGTAAATATAACACAAATAAACTTTAAAATACAGTTGTGTCAACGAAATCGACTATTATGCAATGCATAAACAAACTATGCATCATTAGCAATTGTAGGCCACGATATAACTAACACAATAACAAACGTTCGTTCGTAATATGTTTCATAGTGAACTTTGTGATCGATGGCGTGCCCAAAATATTGTGTCGCATGCCATTGGTTCGCCATCCCTAGTCTAGATCATTGTCTACTTTAGACATGTTATTTAGAGCTTCAAAAAGGTTGGGAAATTTGTTAAATAAATTTTGTTATTCATTTATTGCTGTGAGGAAGTTAAAGCTGTTCGGGTTATTATTATTAATAATGGTTGGTGGATTGATGGGGGCTTTTGTCGGTTCAAACTGACTGAAAGCTTCGGTTGTATTTTGCACCGCTTTTGGCGCCATCTCTTGAGGGATTTGATTACTACAAACATTCGAAAAAAGAAGGTTTTCAGTAACTGGTCTAGTTGCTGTGATGTTTCTATCTACAGTTTTTTGGGTTGATTCGCCTTTTTTGGGTTTTCTTTTCGGGAATAAGAGGCAACCTCTCCAGGATGCCATATATTCAGCTTTGCAAATTATGCAAGTTGGGTGGTGGATTCTTTCTTTGATTTCGCACTCGCCGGTGCGATGGTTTTGTCCGCATTTTAGACATCTTGCATTCATTCGGCAGTTCTGAGACAAGTGATAAAAGTGATTGCAATTATAGCATTGCGTGATGGCTTGTTTCCTTTTGAAGGGAACTATTTTTACGGATATGTAAGTAATTGCTTGCACTTTGTATATGTCAAATGCTTTGTCGTCTCTTTTGACTTCCGCCATGAAGATTGGTAGTGGGTGCTTTGTTTTTAGCTGCCTAAGCTGCACTATTTTGTCGACCTGCCCTGGTTTTTCCGGTCCTCTTTAATTTCGTCTATATCGGCATATATGGGTAGGCCTTTGATACAGATTTTCAAAGGTTTTTTTTTTATCGGTTGGATTATAAAATACTCGGCTTTCATATTAGTGAGAAGGGTAGTAATTCCCCCGTGATCATTTTCAGTCTCAGGAGTTATCTTGATATATTGGCCCGAAAGTTTGCTGACAGATTTCGGGTAATCTCGGTTTACTGCTTGAATATATAAATTATAGTTTTGTGTCAACCGAAGCATGATCGGTTGGATCTTGGGGGTTTGTGGGGGAGGAAACAACGTCTGCTTCTTAGGTATCTACTGCCACGCGCACGTTGAAACTATTGCTCGTTTTAATAGGTGTTGGTTTATTTAAGCTTTTACTAGTATTATTCTTAGCCGTTTTCGATGGTGCTATGAATCCATCATTATCAGTTTTATTTAGTACTTTAGGAGCTTTCCAAGGTGTTTGTTGGATATCGTTAGGCTTAGTCTTATCGTTGCTCAAGCAAGATTCCGCAGGTCTTTTGCGGAGGTTTATGTTGGTTGGAATAATTACTTCTTTATAAACTTTTGAAATAAATTTCCTGTCATTAATAATATTTGAAATAATGTTACTACTATTAACTGGGCAAGTAGAAATAAAGTTCAGCTCACCTGTCGTTCTGGATATTTCCTCTTCGAGTACATTTCGTTGCTCTAGTAAGTTCAGTGTTGCTGGGTCATCCGCAGGAGTACCATGCTCAATTTCAATATCTATGAGTCCTTTAGTATATTCCAGTCTCCTGTTAAGGAGTGTGATCTTCTTAATCAGAAGTTTGATGGCTTCACGTACATCTTTTTCAGTCGTTGACAAGTTGTTCTCCGGTATCGCTGTCTCGGCGTCCATGGCTTTGGTGGCCATGTTAAGGTTAGAGTTTTCCACGAGATCCAATGCGTCCGTTCCATACGATAGCAAGAAAGGGAATCTTGCAATAGCTTAGGTTTTAGAAATCCTTTTCCCCCTACCCTTTTGTATGTTGTCTTTTCTAGGGCATACACAGCGTTGATAAATTTTTATTAGCCATCTAAGGGGCGTTTAGGGCGTCTTAGGTGAAGCGTTTTGGCGTACCAAATCACTTTTCAATTTTTTATCGTTTGCTTCATTTTTAATTACATTTAATTTAAATATATTCAATTTAATAATTTTTCGTTTGCTTTAATTTTAATTGCATGTAGCAGATATATATATATATATATATATATATATATATATTCCTTTTTTAATTTATCGTTTGTTTTAATTTTAATTACATTTATCTTAAACATATTCAATTTAGTAATTTATCATTTCCTTTAATTTTAATATCGGAAAAGTTTGCTATTTTCCATTTTTCTAAATTTCATAGTTTATTTTTAGTTCTTTTATTTAAATGGGTAATTTAATAATAATTATAATTTAATAAAGCGCACCTTAGGTGGCTAAATCTGTTATTAGCAAAACTTTGCAATAGAACTTTTTTTCCTGATTTAAATTTCTTTTCTTCGGAGAATAAGTCGGATTTTTGCCTCACTGGCACTTTACAACATATTTACGACCTCTATATTTCACTGTAATAAAGTGAACCGTCATATATCTGTCTGATTCAAAAATTTTAGTGCTGCCATCTGTTGCTCTCTAACCCTCTGTGTTGTGACGGTATAAATTTTATATCACTTAGTTTGAAGTAAAAAACGAATACTTTATATATTTTGATTTTAATAATTAGCAGTATTTACGTAAAGTTTCAAACATGTAGATTGGTTAGCTGATGAAATTAAAATTTTCAATTCATTTCAGTAACATTTCTGTAAGGGATAAAACATTTATTTGTTTGGAACTTTCATTAAATTCAAAGCTATAATTTTTATAATCATCCTTCATCGTTGTGCCATCTAATTTAAGTAAATAACATAAGCTACCATTTGAAGATAAATGTGTGGAGAAGAAAGGTATTTTAGAGAGATTTTTAGGGTGTTAAATAAGTGGTCTAAAAATATACCACCGCCCCTGAAAGGGATAAGAGAAAATTATATTGATTATTATGGGGCAAAAAGCTATAAGCAAATTTAAAACATACCTCAAGGTGATCCCGCTAGTAATAGTCTCGCTAATATATTTTTACAATTTTTATGAATATAATTTTTTAGAAAATAATAATTTCAAATTATTTAGATATAATAACTTGAACTGAACTTTGAATAACTTGAAATTATTATTCAAAGTTACTATTAATACTTGTATTGAAAATTTTTTCACATTAATTTTAATATCCTGAAGCCGATTTTTAGATGTTAATTTAAAAACAAGAAATAATATGATTTTTGTACCATATATAACAAAAGAGAAATTATTGTTTCCCATTAAATAAAATTCCTTTATTTGATAGCAATTTAATTTTAAATACATATAAAACATTATACATAGTTTTTTACTTAGAAACATCAAATTAGTTCATGCATTTAAATATTCAACATAACTTAAATAACTTCTTTTTTCTTGTGCTAAAGCTGATTATCCATTAAAATTTTTTAAAGTAAAACTTAAAATATAAAAAAAAATACAAAATTGGTTAAATGTAAATTTTCTTTGTTTTGTACTTTTAGGGTTATAATTTTTTGATAATTTAAAAATCGTTTCATTTATTTCGATTAAATTTAATTTTAATTTTTAAATTCCCCTCTACTCAAAACATTTTTTGCTTTTTCATTTATTTTTTAAAATTTCTTACTTTATATTTTATCTTATTTATTTATTTATTTTCAATTTTTAATTATTCACCTTATTTTATTTAATTTATTTTATCAGTTTATTTTCAATTCAGTTTAATTTTATTATTTAAATGCAATTATCTAAAAATTTTCTTCTTAGATTTATTTATGAAATAGTTTGATAGATATCGTTGCTTCAATTAGATTTTCTCGCATTTTTAAATTTCGCTATAAATTATTTACATCCTTTAGAATTTGTTTTCATAAATTTATAATTTTGTTAGTTTTTTAATGTAGTTTTTAGTTTCAATATTCCATGTAATTTGTGCTGCTTTTTGACTAATGACAGGATATTTTCGTATTCTGGAAAAGTTTAAAAATTTGTTCGTTCTAGGGTAAGGTGACCAGACGTCCCGATTTCTAACAATTTGTCCCACGGGGTCTTAAGAAAGTCCCGATTTTTAGAAAGAAGGAACGACAAACTAGGGAACGACGGGAGAACGGGAAGGGAATATACGGTTTTCGGCTTCCCTGTAGCTATTTCACCAGGATATGAGTTTTATATTATTTTTCTAAATTTTATAACGTTAAACTTTAATGATAAAAATAATTGTTGAGAGCTGATTATCAGAAAATGCTTATCAAAGTTTGCCTTGATCAGTTGATAGAATACGACCACCATTGTTTGGACCTAATGAAGAGTAGCATTTTTCGGCATTGGCAGCGACGAAAACATTTTGTAGCTGTAAAATGATGAGAGAACACTTTGTACACTTCCACAGATTTTATTTTTATGGAGACATTTTCTGCTAGTGATCTAGCATCATTTAGAACATTGTTGCAATGGAATTACATCTGATACAAAAATTAGAAGCGGAGGGGAATTTTAGAGAGGAGAAGGGTCATGTTGTAAGGAGTTTGTGAGTCGTCCAGGAAATAACGCCTTCACCTATTGAGATTTGTAAATGTCTCTCATACAATACATATCGTATTGCGTGCTAGTTAAAGAAATGATGTCAATAAACAAGTTATTCAGATGATTTAGGTAAGTAATTTATTTAGGTACGCGAAGGTAGGTACTTTTTAGATAACAAATTTTTAATCAAGACCCCACCCCCCCGTCAATGGTGTCCCACTTTTCGAATGTTAAAATCTGGTCACTTTATTCTAGGGTTTAGTGTTGGCGTTTTTCCAATGTCTAAAAATTATTTTTCTTCACGTGGGAAAGTGCTATGTTGTTTTACTGTAAACCTAATTATGACTAATTTTTTATGCTTTTTCAAGTATTTTCATGATTAGAAAGAAAACATTCATGGATAATTAAATGTGAGTAAATATTTTTTTCTAAATTTATATCTATTATGTAAATATCTGAATTTGTTTTCACTTCTTTGTATTCCATGTATGTATTATTAAAACACGTGTAGTATTATTCTTGAAAAAGTTTGATTTTTCTCTTGGAGTTTTCAATATTTTCGTTCTTTTTTTTAAATTTTTAAATTTTCTTTTTATTTATTATTTTCTTATGGTTCTGAAGAGTTTTTTTTTTTTTTTTTTTGGGGGGGGGGAGTTGTGTGGTTTTCTTTTTAATTTAGTTGTTTGGATTTTTGTTCTCATATCTTCAATATATCTTTTTGGTTTGAAAACCATTTTTAATAATATACTTCGTTGATGGGGATGGTTAAGCCTTTAATTCTAAAATAACCCAGCTTAACAGCCTAAAGCCTGTTACAACATTCAAAATACTATTTTTTATTTTTGAATGGCCGCGGACTCGCAGCCGACGATTTTCGTAGAGTTCAAGCCTTGATGCCCCAAAAGACCCGCCGCGTTGGCGTTGCTGATGCAAGCTACATTTTCCATGGCTCAAAGTCATCCAGTTGGCATGGTGTGGAAGTTAGTAGTGGGAATGCCAGCTCAAGTGTCGTTTTCGTTACTTGACCGAGGTTCAAAATTTCGACGTCCGTCGCCAATTTCCCTCGTGTTGCTTCTAGAACTACTTTATAAAACAAACCAATTTTTATTTTTGTATTTTCAAAAAATAGAGAGCAATATATTTTTTCTTTACTTTTTCAATTTTTTAAAAATTTCAATTTTTTCAAAGTTAACATATTTAATTTTTTAATATTTTGTTTATTTTTATCTCCTTTATCGGGTTTATAATTTTGTATTATATACACACACATGCACAAATATATAATGATTTCACTTAAATTAAATTAAATGTCTTAATTTATCCTATATTTTAACTGTCAAAGGGAGAAGTTTATTTCTTTTGATACTATTCCTCTGAATCTTTTAATTTATGCAATCATGCAGTTTCCAAATCTACTTAGATCGGCATTTCCTTCGTTTCGAACCAGATGGGGTATTCCCTACTAGACAATCAGTCTCCATATAAAATACCTAAGGTTTCCCACTTGTATTACTATGTGATCTGAATAATCCTTACCTTAACTTCACAAACAGGGAAAGTTTCTTTCTTCTTCCCAAACACTGAGGCGAGTGGACGTGCATGCACAGCTATCCCTATGTATCTGCCTCTTCTCGTGCAAGTATTTAAAGTTTCCTTAATGTGCCACGACTGGTGTTAAACACATAATTTAAGGTTCAAAATCTAAAGAAGTACGATATAATTCACACACGTGTGTGTATGTATTACCGTGAAAGAACGAAGCCTGGATAATTTTGACATTCACCATGTACTAATGGTGAATGTTGAAAAAAATATTTTTGCAACGATCTAGAAACATACATTATTGTGAAAACACATAAACATTTTATGATATATGTCAGAATGCGTAGGAGAAAGCTTAAGTAACAGCACATGTAAATAAACTGTTGACCTTTAAACGAATAGTACACTCTAAACGAGAAAAACATAATTGCGATAAATAAACTTATTTAGTTACATGATTGACGCTTTACAATCATATTTCTTGTAACCACTTAAACTGTTATATAACGCTTTTTGAATTGCAGAAGATTCTCTTACTTTTACAATTACCATTTAATCATGGAACACTTATTTTTGCAGAGACTATGTTTATAGCTTTACCCTATTCTTCTCAAATTATCTCTGCAACTGTTTCTCTCAGCGACATTTCTTGAGAAGAAATCTCTTACATGGGAAGTAACTTTATTTTACTAATTATGAACCGATTACGGATATAAAGCTGTTTGAGAATACCGTTTTTGTTTGCTAATTTATAAAACTCGGAGTCTTTTATTCTACAACAACCGCCAACACATTTCCGGCATCTGTGCGACCACGATTGACATTAGGGACTCGTCCTCTTACAGTATTATCAGTTTGAGTTGGAGGAAATTTTCTTTTTGAGATTCGTAGCATTTTTCGTAGCAGTAGAAAATTTATTTCCGTGGCCTCTCTTTTTACAGAAATAATTACGTTTTGTTCAGAGCATGATATGAAGATGTGGTAGGTTGCAGCTCCTCTTCAATATGTTCATTTGGAACAAGGATTTCGGTTTGGCACTACTTAAATTTTATTAAAAAGTATTAATAATTTCTTCGATTTATTCTTCAGTTAACGATAGGTTTGCCCAGCAAAGATGATGATGCTACTCATCTTTTTGGTTCAACGCCAATCATGGATTCATAAGAATTTTGGTGTATTCTCTCATGGTATGTAGTGTTCCTGGCAAGCTAAATTAAGGGCATCTCACCATTTTTTGTATCATTATCGTTCATTCATGCAATTAACGTTTTCTGTATATCTTAATTGGTCCTTTCAACTGAGCCTTGTATCTGATTGTGACGCAGCTTTCCATGAACACCTTTCCACACAGCGCATAGTTCGGATATGATTTGATTATTGAATTCTATTCTATTATCTGAACGCAATTTAGCTAGGACAGCAAATGCTAAAAATATTTGAGGAAGGTGATAAATTATTTCTTCATTTGCCTTATTTTTCAAAGGTCATTGGCGAACAAACTTAAATTGTTTTGATACCCAATTATGAACTTATATTTGTACTCCCTGTGTGATTGCAAGACTATCAGTTTTAATTGATATCTTAAGTTAATTCCGAACAGATTATTGGTTTCACAACAATACCGTTTGAGGTGCACTATGTTTCATTTGACATTTTTTAATAAATTTATACAACATTATACTTCATATGTAATATTTTTGAATTTAACTTGCAGTTCTTTAAGGGGATTGGGAAAGTCCTAGTTTTCACATGCTAAATTGACCAACTTTGTGTACCTTTTTCTCAGAAATGGTGCAAGATAGGATTATAAAATTTTCATGGAAATTAAAATGACGTATTTTACATACTTTAACATACCTTTTTTTAAAAGTAAAACAGACAAACTATTATTTACTATTTATTCATTATCACTCTTATTTTATCAATTTCGGCGCAATTTTACCATCTAAAATACGTAATTCTAAAAAAAAACCAAAGTCCCATGTTAAAGTATGTAACATCACATAAGTGTCATTAAAAAACTGAATTCAGAAGTTTCATAGGTATTGAGAAAAAAGAACCTAAACCTGAATAATCCAAATTTTGAGAAAATCTCATTTTAATCTGAAATGCATAGCTGGCCACATCTGCATTAGATAGTATACCGTGATCACCATCTTCTGGAGATCTTTGTCCAACATTTACCAGACGAACGCCAAGCACGATGTATGAGACACCATTAGATGTCATGGACGATCTCAGCTGCTAAGAATTAAGAGTAATTTCAACTGAAACCGGAACATTAGAGAAGTTCTGGGGTTTGAAATTCTGCCTTCCTTCAACACATTCCTGGAAATAAATTTAAACAAGAAATTGCTCGTCCATAGATCCATAGGGAAATGTTCAAACTTTCCTTTCATCACAATTGATACAGTTTCTTCCATGGACTGCATGATCACGAAATATGTTGCGTATTGATCATGGTTAATTTAATTATTCATTTGTATCAATACAGGCTGATTGAGAAATAAATTTCATTCGATTCTGACGAAATTAATTTCACAAATAACGTATGCAACCTTCAAATAACACTAGTATATATATATACATATATATACATTTATAACGATACTCATTTTCTGGCAATGACGCAAGAGTTAATTCTAGCTCTTGCGTCATAAACCTATATTCATTCATGCGCCACATCCTACTATACGATCCCCATGTTGCATTCAACCATTCTCGAAAGAAGTCCATCTGCGTGCCACATTTATTCATGAACTGAAGCGATCCTTTTCGTGCATATAACAGGTCAATTGAAAAATCCCCGGCCTACCACAGTAAAACACATTTCTTTTGGCAAAATTAGTTTTTTTTTATTCAACATAATTCCCTTCAAGGGTGATACACTGATTATAGCGACCCGATACCATTTTTGTAGTACGATTTGTCCTTTGCTTCAAAATAGGCCTCAGTTTCGGCGATCACCTCTTCATTCGACGAAAATTTCTTCCCAGCGAGCATTATTTTGAGTCTGAGAACAGGAAATAGTCGCTAGGGGCCAGATCTGGAGAATACGGTGGATGAGGAAGTAATTCGAAGCCCAATTCATGGAGTTTTGCCATCGTTTTCACTCACTTGTGACACGGTGCATTCATTGTCTTGGTGAAGCAGCACTTTCTTTTTCTTCAAATGCGGCCGCTTTTCGGCGATTTTGTCCTTCAAACGGTCCAATAACCTATGTAATAGTCGCTGTTGATGGACCTTCCTTTTTCAAGGTAGTCAATGAAAATTATCCCATGCGCATCCCAAAATACAGACGCCATAACCTTGCCAGCCGACTATTGCTTTTTCCCACGCTTTGGAGCGGGTTCATCGTGTGCAGTCCACTCGGATGACTGTCGATTGGACTTCGGAGTGAAATGATGGAGCCATGTTTCATCCATTGTCTCATATCGATGCAAAAACTCGGGTTTATTACGCTTGATCATCTTCAAACACTGCTCCGAATCATCAACTCATCGTTGTTTTTGGTCAAAAGTGAGCTCGAGCGGCACCCACTTTGCACAGAGCTTTCTCATACCCAAATATTAGTGAATGATATGATGTACACGTTCAGTTGATATCATTAGAGTGTTTGCTATTTCATTCATTTTCAATTTACGGTCATTCAAAATCATTTTGTGGATTTTTTTTAATGTTTTCGTCGGTACCAACCTCTTTTGGGCGTCCACTGTGTTCACCGTCTTCGGTGCTCCTTTCACCACGTCTAAGCTTAGCATACCAATCCTTGATGGTTGATTTTCCTGGGGCTGTGTCCGGAAACTCGCATCACAAGCCAAGTTTTTGCTTTAACTGTATTTTTTCCCTTCAAAAAGCAATATTTTATCAACACGCGAAATTCCTTTTTATCCATTTTTTTCACAATAACAAAAGTTGCTTCACTCAAAATACTATAATTCACAAACTAATGATCCGACAGCTGTCAAATTTATACACACATCTTTTGAGGGTTAGGGCTAACTAAAAAACATATGGATTTAATTCTAGTAGCGCCATCTATGTATCAGGCCGGGGACTTTTCAATTGAGCTGTTATATACCTCCTCTCGCAAAGCTGTAAGTTAGAGATAGATTCATCATATCTTTTTATTGTTTCTATCAAACTGATAGTTCTTAACACTAATAGCAGCTCGTATATAAGAAAGCTCTTAACAATTAAATTCCGTAGACTTTATTTCAAATTCATTCTACGTGACAATATATATATATAACTATATATATATATATAGAGAGAGAGAGAGAGAAGGCTTTTTGAAAAATTTAAAAAACTTTAGGGGTGATGGAAAACATCTAAACAAGCTATATAGAAATGAATGGAAATGATGCGAAGTGTAAGAATATATATATATATATATATATATATATATATATATAT
>BMAW01037839.1:0-25164 GCA_019974015.1 Nephila pilipes
GTAAAATATTCATATAAATATCATTTTGTAAAATATTCATATAAATAAATAGCAAATCCTTCTGATTAAAGAACACAAAGTCCCCCCCCCCTTTTTGTGTACTTTGAAAAATCACTTAAAAATATTTAATATTACAATAAAAATAGTTTTCTAATAAAAATACCTTGTATTAAAATTAACTTATGATAAAGAATTTCTGACTAAAAATAATTATTCTTCATTACATAAATTTCACAGAAAAATAAATGAATTGTATAAGGTAGCTTTAAAATTTCATATATGTTTTAAATTTACTTTTAATGTATTTTGTTAGGTTATTTGTTTGATTTTATTTCAATGTATCCTTACTAATGTATATTATTTTTCTCTTATATATATTATTTTCTAATTTTTATTTTTTTTTCTCAAAATTTTGTTACATTATGACAGTTGATACATTTAATACTAGATGCAAAAAATACAAATAGCACTATAAGAAAATACGATGTCTTAAAGTACATGTATCTAATATAATTAAAATTCAAAAAGTTACATCAAAAACAAACAAAAAATAAAACCCAATTGCATCAAGATTTAAAATATATGTATATTATTTTCAGCAAAGACAAATATAAGATACATATGAAAAAGAATGCCAGTTTTATTTCCTGTATATTATATCAAACTGAAGCTTTACTCTTTAAAACGTAGAATTTTATTATGCATGCTTTTTATAATACTTAGTGATTACATTAAAATACTATTTGCAAAATTTTGTGAGCTTCAATACCTTGATCAGACTTTGTTTTTTGTTAATTAGTCTATCACAAAACAATTTTTAACCATTTTTTGAAAGCATACATTTTTTTATACGTAGGAGTTATGTGACTAAATATAACTCTATATGTAAGAGGTCTTAGACGAGTTTCTTCATAATGGACTCTTCTTCCTTGCGCATCGCTGGTTTGTTTTAATTAGTGATATTCTCCAAAAACTTGAAAAAAGCAAAAACCTGTTTAAAAACAATAAACGAAACTCTTCAAAGTAATCGAGCCGCGAAAATAATTAAATGAAACTAAAACTCTAAGAATTAAAACTGGAATCTGTACTTATTTATGCCTTTTTATTCTAAACATCCCTTATTAATTTTTACCTGATTTGATATGCGCTTTTGTGTAGAAACTTTATATGAGTAAACTGGATATGAATTAATAATACCAGTCTAGAATTTTTTTTAATTTTCCGTTGTCCAAATACAGAGGAATACATTAATTTTATTACTCTTTTTTGTCTTTCATTAAAGTGGTCAAGAAGCAAAGCTACTAATGAAGGTATTTTCGCGAAACAAAAGAAGACTTAATTCCTTTTTATTGATCTTTTTTTTAATAATAAAAAGAGAGTACAAAATATAACATTGAATATTTTTATATACAAAAAATGCATCAATGTTTTTTATTTTAGTTGTTTTTGTAGTTTATTATTAATTTTTTTTTCTAGTAAAATTTTGATTTAGGGCCTTGAAGAAAATCACAAACATTAGCAACATGACAAAAGTAAGTTTATTCTTTCAGCTGGAAACATGAATGCATTTTCTTAAAATTTATGTTACCCATTTTAATTTTACTTATCATTTTTACCCATATGTTGTATGAATATAGCTACATTTTTTATATTGTTTATTTCTGTGCATAACGTTTCGTTTAATGTGAAATAGAGCAAAATCGTTAAAAACTTTTTTTAAATATAACTGTATCAAATATAATGGAATACAATTTTCTAAAATTCTTGCATTTTCCTTTAAATAATATCGCGCAATTTAAATAACTAGTGTGACTTAACATAATATTTCCCGCAAACTTTAAAAAGAAATTTGCTAAAAATAAAATATAAAATCAAATGTAATAAGAAGGGGACAGAAAACTCCAACTACAATGGCATTCTAAGTGATGAACATATATCTAAGGATTTAAATTTAATATATATATATATATATATATATGTGTGTATGTGTGTGTGTGTTCCTGAGGTGTGCATAATTTTTAGTGATGTGCATAATTGCTTTCGTAATAACATCTATTTTAACTCTCAAATTATTTAACCAACCAACTTCCATGTGCTTTTTAACTTCAACTGTCACTTTCACTTAGTAAAGTCGCATATCTCGGTCAATATTACGAGCCTCTGATAATTATTGTAATTATTGTTTTTCTCGTATCAACATGTAAAAGCAGATACAACTATTTTCCGCACTTTTATGCCATCCTGCTTCTTGCCATGGGAAACGTGCCATTTTGAGCTCTTTTGTTATGTCTTAGTAATTTGTAGTATGGGCTACCTGTATTAAGAAATGACTTGAACTTGTTAATAAAATATTGCTTTATAGAATAAATTACTTTTTCACGAATTGCATCAACACGATCATCAGAACTGATTCAAAACGGAGTTGGTGATGCCCCTTCGCGCACAGGTGTGCTATGAAAGTAATAAATGGAAATAAGGATTAATATATTGTATTTAGAAATAATTTTGAAAAATAAATCTAAAAAAATAAAACTTATAGGGAAAGAAGTATTTCATTATCATACTTTTGAGTAAAAGTCATGTGTACCTAGCTGTAAAATTATACAAGTAAATCATTGCAAATAAAATAGAAATAAATAAAAATAAAAATTAAATATAAATTTAAATCATTATACATATAGTTCACTTTCTAAAATGAAAAAAACTAAACGAAAAATAATACAAATTCCCTAAATTATTAGTAGAAGAGATAAAGATATTGAAATAATGAAACATCTAAAAATAGAAGAAAATCGAAAGATTAGAATGTAAAATAATTAATGCTGTAACTAGCTTCTTACTGTTTTAGCAATATTTTTCTATAATTAAGGTCAAACTGTTTTCTTCTGTAATTACTTCATACAAAAATGAAATCAAAGATACAATTTAACAGAGATCAAAGAAATTCAAGTTTAGAAAATATCGTTTAATAAGAAAATAAACTAGTGATCGTAGAAAAATCGAATAAGAATTATAGCATAAAACGAAAAATGGACCAGAATTATAAAGTAATAAAAAAGTTTTGAAAAAAAATTATAAAAGAAAAGTAAGTAAACACACAATGAAACACCACCACGTGAAATCTGTAAAAAAGTTGTTGACTGAAAACTCTCTCTTATTACTTAAAAAAATTAGGTAAATGATGGTAATGTATTTACCAACTAAAGATGGAACTAAACGAAAAAAACCAGAAAATCATTATAAACACTATAAGAAATACAATATTCCTGAAAAATAAAAATCAGAAAAATAGAAATGATAAACTAAAAAAATCTCATTTGAAAATTAAACATTATTTTTTAAGACATGAAAAACAGAATTTTTTTAAAAAAGGAATATATATTATTTATTCTAGTTTATAATTTCAAAATTAAATCTAATTTATTATTTCTATAACTTAAATTTGTTTTTAAATAATTAACTACGTAATCATTTAAAATACATATAAGAAAAAAAATTATTTAAATTATTCTGAGAATTAAAATTTTTTGAGTTAATTTAATCTTCCTAAGAAAAATGCTATATATGTTTATATAAATACTTAATAAAAAAATTCCTGTAAAAATGAACTTTATTAATTGCAAAAAAATAAGCGATTCTTATCAAAACTGTTTCTAATATTCTATTACCTATAGTTTTTTTTTTAGTTAATATCTAAAAACATCTGTCTCATAAGAAGTTATATTAGTACAAATCAGATTAAAGTAAAAGGGATAAAATGATAAATCTGGTTTAAATTCTGGGTTAAATTTATTTTGAAAAATATACGGTCATTGATCAATGGTAATATATTGTGTTATTCATAAAAATGTAATTAAATATCTGCAAGACCATATTTTCTTACCCACCGTGTGGTACATCATGTAATTTTTTATATTTTCAACATTATGAAAAATATAATTTTCTTTTAAAATATTATTAATAATGAATTTAAATTTCTCATAAGATATAGGAATATTTATTTTTTAAAATTAACCACAATATCATTAAATAAATCCTCTATACTTATTGAATAAAACAAATCTTGTTTCCTAAATATAAAAAGAATAATTCTCTTTATCCTCAACATTTTCAGGATTATATACAGTGGTTATCAAAATTGCGGAAAAATTTGGAAATTTTTATATTTTTTAACTTTTTATGCTTGTAGAAAATGTTACTTTTCACAAAATCCAAAGTTGTACATATCGTTTTAAAGAGAACTTAATACTGAATCCAATCCAAAAAACAAAATTAAAATATTTGCACTACAAAAAAAGGTTATGCTATTATTTTAATCTAAAAATAAAACAAAAACACATTGATAAAGTGGTTAGTAATAACTAACGATTCTAGACCAATCACTGTTCTTATTATCCCTTTCGCTACCGGAGTGAGAAAAAAGAAGTGTTTCTCTGGGCCCCCAGCTTCTTACCGCTTAGTGTCACGTTGTGCCCAGACGATTTTAGATACTAAGCCTAATTCGTAAAAATAATTCCTCTAAATTTGGCTATTCATTAAAATATTTTGGTATTTATATATATTATTTAAAATGCATTAAACTTAATATATTCAAAAGAAGAAAAAAAAATTAATCGAAAACTGAACGTTTCACACATAAAAATACATAAAAAATCATACTTTTAAGAAAATACAAAATATATTTACATATGCTACATAAATTTCATGGTATAATTATGTACCATTATATGGAATATATAGATATAAAAGATAAATCTTATTTTGCTATGTGGTATATTTATATAAAAAAAATGCAAGGCATAGTGCAACGTCACATGTCTTACACACATATTTTGACCCTTCACGCAAGATTTTGAGTAAAGGGCACATCTTAGTACCCCCTTTTTTTTCTCTTTAATGTCTATGTACAGATTTGGATTATTTTCACTAACATTAGTATCAGATTCATTCATTAGTTAGCAAATCTCAATATCAGATAAATACTTTCTTTTCGCCATGGTGGTCGCTACAAATAAAAACCGACCGAATGAAACGAACAGCTGAGAACATCTGCTACCAAAAGCTCTAACCCCCATAAAGGGCCAAAAATTCTCAGAAATTCTCCGAACTTCTAAGAAGCAAGCAAGAAAGAAAAAAGCAAACCGAAAGCAAGTGCACCCTTTAAATCATGTCATTACATTTAAAGTGCCAAGTCGTATAACTCGTGCTTTTAACAATTACCCCCCTCCTGGTAGCTAGAAGTGAAATCCAACCCCATGTCACCAAGGTCAACACTCCAAATACCCTATTTAAATAGGTTTCGCAGAATTGTTACGCCATATAGTAACATTAAAAAAAATAAAATAAAACTTTCTCATGAAGTTTTTCTCATTTCTCTTCTCTCTATTGATACGTTGGGCCGAAGAAGATACTCACGGAGCGTATCGCCCATGATACGCTGGGCACAGGAGAGCCAACATGAGCGTATCGCCTGTGATACGCTGGGAGCGAACGATTTATGGGAACTAATCAAATGTTAGTTACTGCCAGTAGGTGCAGACATCATATTTACAGTTGGAGCAAGTCACTATTGTTCTTTGTTCTGCAGAAAGAAGACTTTTTCTGATATTATCAAAATACAAATAGAAATTGTAAACAATTTTAATATTGAGTTAAAAAGTTTTTAATCGAAAAATGTCATCAGTGGCTATTAGAAGTGATTTGAATGATGCTGGTAATTTTGCTATTTCAAGAACAATCGGGAGAATATTGTCAGATGTTGGACTAAGAGGTAGAATTTGACGAAAAAGCCTTATTTAAATTTACAGGAGCGCAAAAAAAATGATTAAAGTGGGCAAAGGAACAGATTAATTGGACAGATGAACAGTGATCAAAAGTTATATGGAGCGATGAAACTAAGATATCGTTATTCGGTAGTGATGGGATAAATATGCAAGACGTAGAATAGAAGAGATACATGCTGACTGCATTCCGGCAACTGGGGAAAAAACCACTTAGTGCTATGATTTGGTCATGCATGTCAACAGATGGTACTGGTCGTCTTTATGTCATCGATGGGACACTGAATGACAGAAAATATATTAACATTATTCTAAAATCAAAACTTCTATCTTCCATCAGGGATCTCTTTTACAACAATGTTTCATTTATTTTTCCTTACGATTCTGCTCTTAACCACACAACAAAATTATCGAGTGGTTCGTACAAGGAGTATTGGATAATTGTCGTGCCAGGAAACAGTCCTGATTTCAATCCTCTCGAAAACTTGTGGCACCGTTTGAAAACCCTTGCCCAAATGAGGCACCCATCAAATAAAAGGGAATTATATGCCGCTATAATTGCTTCTTACCATCATATAATAACAAAGAAAGAGCTTTAAACTTTCGTCAGCTCAATAAAATATCGATATGAAGCAGTAACAAGAAATAAAGGCTACCCTACTAATCGATAATTATTGCTTCCTAACTCTTATTCTATTGCATATATTTGAATTTGTTTTTTGTATTGAAATCGGTATTAAATATTCTTTTAAATGTTATATATGATCTTGCATTTTGTGAAAAGTAAAACTTTCTATACGCATATAAAATTCCAAAAATTTTGGCCGTAACTTATGTATGTATATATACATGCATATTTTATATTTGTGTGTCCGCGTGTGTTTTAAGAAGGAATAGACAATTAGATCACACAGTTTAATGCAGCAAACATAATTAAAAATTCTAAAAATTAAAAATTATCTTTGTTATCGCAAAATGTCTCAATTTAAAGATTTGAAATTACCAAAGCTAAGTAGATTTTCTGAAATTTTAGAGAATTTTTTTTGAAAATTTAATGAGTTTAATACAACAAATAATATTAAAAAAAAATTAAGTCAATTCCTACTTAAGTCAACAAAGAAATTTTTTATTTCGTTGCTTTTTTATTAAATAATTACAATTAATATAAATATGTATATACATATGACAGAATTATAATATTAAGTTGGAAAAGAAATTTTTTTTTGCGGTCTACACGCTTCGTCATGACGATATTTATTCCTAAATTTATATCTTAATAAATATCTTATATAAGAGAATTTTTTTTTCTCTCAAATAAAACTAAAATTAAATATTTGAAAATCAAATAAGAAAATTTTTATGTTTTGACGAGATTCGATCGGAAAGCATGAAGATTCTACGCCGACGCTTTACCAAATTTGCCATTGCAAGACAAATGACATAGTAGAGGAATTGGCTTGTTTCTTAATGCATCCGGTAAATTAAATGGTTGGAAGGCAGTTTTTCCCAACCAACGTTAGAAACAGGAATTATTTGGCGGTATTTTACCAAATGTGGCAACCCTGGTCAGCTTCAAGGACTTAACGTTCAGCCATAAAAAATCACCAAGTTCTGCAATTTTTGAAATCGCACGAAGCGATTGGGTTAAACTGCATTTTCACCAAATAAATTTAATTAATATTTTAAAAATCTTTAATAGCATCAAGTGTCATTCACTACTAGTTTAAGAAAATGTATTTGAACTTGAGTGGATGAATAAAAATTATCTTATTAACGATTGAAAATTTTAACAAGATATACATAGAGAGAGTGTGAGCTAATAGTAGGAATTTAAAAATATGTATTGCTTTGATTAATTTAAAATTTACTGGACGGTGTAACACGTGTAAACATTTTTACTACAGTTATGAAATTCACGGGTGACAACAATCAAAATCTACTTCTAAATCACGTGCTTACGGCGCACGTTATGTTAATCGGTGAGCGAACAATATTTTTACTCATTTAATTTTAAATTAGATACTCAATTAAATTTAATTTTTTTATTGGAAGGGATGTATTAAAAATTAAAATAGAATAATGTTTTTGTCTTTCTGGCTTTTGATCTCCGTATAAAACTATCCACTGATAAATCAGCAATCTTAGGATTAAAACTACATACAAACATTTCCGTAAATATTTACTGATAAATTAAAAGGATGATTTAAATATGTATCAAATTTTTACTGAATTCGGTTTTTAAATTATTAACAACTGACCAGTTAATTGATATCAAATTAACAAATTACATTTACTGATATTAGACAAAATAATGCAAACATTTAGTGAACAAGATACCCCAAAGAGATTATGCAAGCATCGAATAAGTTTTAAGGTAATGCAGGCGCGTCAATGTTTGTTATAAATATGCAAATAGTTCAGGGAGTCAACTATTTATTATAAGTTTTACAGTTATGATATGACTTCAATTATTTAATAGTATGTTACATGTAAAGTTTCAATAATGAACAGAAATGCAAGAATATTGGTACTCTCTAAATAAGGGCATAAAAATCCAAAATATACGAAATTGTGGGTATGACAACAGAATCTGTGTCTAAAAGTATGGTCAGAAGCAGAAAATAACTATGTGTTCCATCTAAACATGAGAATAATGGAAGAGAAAGGGAATAATCAGACAAGGATTAGCGAGCAATGACATGAATTACTCGCTAATTAACACTAAGCTCTCAGCTGATCTAAAAATAGGAGATTTAGATATCGGGCAACTAGATCTCGTTGGAAGTCAGTTCATTGGGAGCTTTTCAGATTAGATTTTTACGACCATGTTGTAACATAGATTTTCTTTCTTTCAGGCTATATTAATTTAATCAATCCTAGTAATCTAATTAAGACATTTAGTTTTAAATGAATTGTAAAGTTGAATTTTAAACGCGCAAGCCAGTGACCATTTAAAAGTATGTGATTAGTGATTATCAATTTAAGAAAGATAAGAAAAATTCTATCATAAAAGTAAAAAAATAAACAAATTGACAAATTAAAATTACGGCAATAACATTTGGCTCAAATATGAGTTAATTAGATTGATTAGTTTAAAAGGTTCCTTTATATATATATTCAAGCAACAGTTAAAGAAGGGATGATGGATATGATGCCCCATCATGATAGCGCATGCTATTTCTTGAAACGCACATGTATCAAAGGAAGGGTTTTAGAATGTATGCCAGATTTTAAGAAACTTGGTGAACACTCTTACTTAAATGTGTCGCTTGGGAGAAGTGAAGGATACCAAACACCTTTCTTTCACATGTAATTTGTTGGTATTCCTGAGGCTTAAGGGTACAATGAACAGGCTACGGGTTCTTCATTTGTGATTTTAAAGATGATAACATGGATCATACAAAATTGACAACTACTGAGCATTGATCATATTGCTATGTATCAGTTACAAAGTGCAAACACTTCATTGCAGATTAAAACAACAGTGATGTAAAAACCACTTACAGTAGTGCATAGAGCATCGAAACCTTTGAGGTTTAGAAAGATGTTATTCTATCTGAAGAATCGATTTTCACTTTAATTTTAATCATAGGATGAGATTCTGCAAGATGCTGTCGTGCAGAAGAATACTACATTGACTCCAACAGTAAAGCGTGAAAACGTATATTTTATAACGTGGAGTCTATTTATTGGCCTTCTTTAGCTCCAGAAGTCATTATAAACTGTCTGGTAAAGTCACACATATTTTTAAACGTACTCCAGCGTAACCTGAGTCCTGATCCTTGTATCACAGCTGCTTTCATGCCCTCACTCACTAAACCTCAAAATTACTGAATCTTTGCGAATATATCTTGAGTACAAGTGATAGGACGATGTTTTCTGCCTTCATCACAAGCGGAACATGAAGATATTTTATAGAAGGAATTGAAGAAAGTATGGTTATTATATGTGATAAATGTATATACATCTATTTCACGTCGAATGGTTGATCTCCATAATATAGTAGATCAACGTACTATAACATAAAAATAATAATTCGTATTCCAAATACTTTTATTATCTTGTTTACCATCTGCATGTGTAAATTAAATTATTGTTATAAGGACTAAGACAAAAGAAAAGTTAATATTTTGAAAGTTTCGCTCATATTTTACTTGTTAATATAAAAAATTAAATACCATTTCATATTTAAAATAAAATAAATGTATATTATTTTTCAATTGCACTACTGATTTTAGAGGAAAAAATTGCCAATGTCTTGAAGAGTTTATTCCAACTAAATTTAAATTTTCTGTATACTTTTAAAGCAAATTCCTATATGTGAGAATATTTTCATTACAAGGAAAATAGCAAACTGACAAAAAAAAAACTCCTATCTTTCAATTTTTTTTTATTCTTTTCATCAAAGGGGTTTTCCGATAAAAAAAATCTTTTCCTGAAACACGTTGTAGTGACAGGAAATGAGACACACATTTTAACAAATGTCAACACCTGCTCCCCTTATCACAACAACTGTCTTCTAGATTTTTTTCGAAGTTTCTTTCCCTTTCACTCATCCTGTTTTTAAAGACAGTAGAAAAAGAAAAAAAAAACGATTTATTTATTTGTGGGCTCATTTAATCTCCTGTTTATGAACTAAACTTCGGATTGATTGATAAAAGTGATTATAAAGAAACTTATAAACAATTTATGAAACATTTAAAAAGTCAAAAAGAAATGTTGAAAAAATTAATGAATAAATGAAACCCAGTATGTCATACAACAATTTCGGACTGAGGACCAATACACACACACACATAATATAGTAGACCAACGTACACACACACAATCACACACACACACACACACACACATATATATTGGTGTTGAAAATTAAGATAATTTGCATATTTTGTCGAATTTCATGAAAATAATTAAACGAAATGTAAAAATACTGTTTCGAAACAAAGATGCAAATCTTGTACATCGAATACGCAAGCGTGCATAGTGTCGGGGCGGAACTAGTCGAAAAACAGGATTTATAAGCGGGTGTCCCAAAATCCGCATATGGTTCATTTGCACACTTTGCCGAATTTTGTGGTGTTATATTGCAGGAATCACTTAAATTAAAATTCAAACAGTAAAACTGAGTAACTACTGGTAAAGGACTGGATGATGGAATCAGGTGGTGAATTTCGGGTAGGCTAGATGCAGGCTAATCTCAAAAATAGGTTTGCCTTAAATTCAATTTAACTCCAAGTGTCGTACCCATTTCATGGAAACAGTTTCAGGATACCGGATCTATCGAAAAAAAGCTTCCAAAAGGTCGTCCAAGAGCCACGACGGCCAGAGAAGATCGTCATTAGTCCAATATATTGAGGTGTAACAGGGATGCTAAAGCTTCTCAGGTCTCTCATGAGCTGTATGTGGCCACAGGACCCCTAGTTTCAATTGTCATTGTTTCCAAAATACTTCATGAGAGGGGACACTTTGCAAAAAGACTTGTTGTTTGCATCCTGCTCAGTTCTGAAAACAGGAGAGTTCATGTAAAATGATGCAGAGATTATAGAGATTGGAGCAGGGATCAATGGGCAACTGTTCTCTTCCCTGATGAGTTCCAGTTCAGTCGAACCAGAGATTCTCGCCGTACTTTCATATGGAGAGAACAAGGGACCCACAACCTGCCATCCAATGTTTAAGAAATAGACCATTACAGCAGGGGATGCTTGATGGTCTGGCAGGAATCATGTTGGATGGTCACACACACATCCATGTCCTTGAAAGAGGTACTGTGACTATTGAGGGATTAGATCTTGAGCCGTATGTTAACATTTTCAGGGGTGCAGTTTCCTTTCCTAGTTTCCTTTGAATGGGTGACAACGCGAAGTTCCTCTGGTCCACGAATTTCTGAAAAGTAAGAATTTTCGTCGGTTGGATTGGCCAGCCAGATTTACAGACTTTAATCCTATTGATCATGCCTGAGACGTTCTGGGTAGGGCAATTGAAATTCGCAACTCTCCTCCGAGAACCATCCAAGACCTGATAATAGAGTTGCCGAATGAGTGAGACCTGTGTCATTCATCAACGCTGAATGAAGCAGAAAATTATAAACCCCCTTATTTCCAGCATAAAATCGCGTTGCGAGGCCTGTATATTTGTAAGAGGGACCATACCCCTATTAACCAATTTTTTTTGTTCTTTTATACAAATGCTGTTTCAAACCACGCAACTCTGATGAGTATTAGGTACACTTGTGTATTATAACTGTTGAATAGTTATTATATTGTATGATATCAATCCTATGTACAAACCAAATTTCAATAAAATGTGTCCATCTGTCCAGTTGTTCTAAAAATAATGGACCAAATAGGAAAATTCTCTTAATTTTGAACACACACACACACACACACACACACACATATATATATATATATATTTCTGTATAATTTTCAAATGTATAAGTAATTAGTAATTCCTATGCAAGATTTCTTTCAAAATTTTCTGTATGCATAAAATATGTAACGCTTCAAAAATATTAAAATATTTACGTTGTAAAGAGAATTTTCTTAGATTATTTTTAAGAAAGAGTTTTACATCTGCATTCATTTGAGTGATTATTTATTAAATTAATTATTTCATTGCTTTCTCTAATTTATTGATTAGAGAATTTTTGGAGACTGCTAATAACCACCAGCCTACTGCTTTTCTACTACTATGTTGGACGAGATAGCTATTCTGGCAAGGCAAGCCAGTGCAAACGAAATGAAACTGAAGTGAACTAGATTCCTTCTTCTACCTCTATTTAAAACAGCACTGGAAAGCATACAGAGAACGATAGAGGAACCACATTCTGGTTTCACGGTCTCCTCTTCTATTTGTCCTTCATTTAAGTTCTTTTAAATGCTTTTAATGAATTATCATTGTTGTTGGAATGAGTGTGTCCAGTCTTCCTTGTGTGACATTTCTTACCTTCTGATGTTGAGTTAGATAGTGATTGCAATATTCAATTGCACCAAATTGAATGAAGTCCTTTATTAATTTAATTATTAGGTAACAAATGAAACTTCTTGGTATATCTAAAATTGATTGTACTCGTGATAAATATAATTTGAAGAAACTTATAATCCGGAATTCTCTTACTTCAAAAAATGATAAAAAATTTTTTGATTTTGTGGGTTTCTGTACCTTTTCGTATTTCTGAAATCATTATATATTTATTGAACTCGAACGAAGGAAAAAACGTTTTCAAGGAATTGCTACACTTTTACATAGTTTGAATGAAGGATTAGTTTTCAATTAACTGGGTATAAAGTTTCATTACAGTAACATAAAACACATATAGATATGAATATTTTCTTAAATAATTAATTTGTTTTCTTCTTATTTTTATTTTTATGAATAATTATTAATAAATAATTTTCGGTAAATTTTCAGACATGAAATAAAATATTTTAAGCATAAAAAGTGATTAAAAAGAAATATCCTAACTTTATAAGCTACTATAACAAAACTAAAGATAATACAAACGTTTTGAACAAATGAAATTTAAAAAATTAAAAACTACACTTTATAAGTTATAAAATTCTGAATGTTCAATGTGATCACCCACTGCCTGTCCACATTATATATATGGTCATTTATAGAAACACATCTTCAGCATTTCAACGGTGCGGAAACGGCCAAAACTATGACATATTTAAGCCAGTAACAATGGACTAGTGAAAAAAGTACGGGCTAAACACTTTGTCCTGTGTTCTGCCCTACATGTTAATACTGTATGATTAGACTTTGCAATTGGTATTAAACATCGGTTCCTTGCAACAGTCATGCTTATATATAACGAAATCTATTTATGAGCTCATTTAAAACTTGCAAGAAATAATTTTATTTTACTTATTATTTTAGGAAAGAGCATTTACCAGCTATAACTTCCATGATTAGAAAATAAATCATTTTCTTAAAATGTTTCATAACTTCGAATCAGCTCATTGAAACCTAAGTGACAAATTGCTTCTGCGGTGAATTGGTTACCGAGATGATTGCTTTGCTCTTTATAAATAGCCTTCCAAGAAGCCCTGATATAAATCAAAATATGATTTTCTTTCTTCAGATCTAATTTAAAAATAAATTGTTTTTTTTCGCCACTGCCAACGAGCATTGACGAAAAGAAAGCGCGAATAACTACATTAATTTAAATGATAAGAACTTGACTACGTTTAAAAAAAGATTTGGGTGAGTTTTATTATGCCTGGATTTCGTTTGTGCTCCTAAATTGTTTTTTTTTAATTGAACACACACATTGATGAAAATTTTAGAGTGCTATTTTTAACTTAAGTTGTCATAAAGGTGTAACTTTTTTTACTTTTGTTACAATAGCTCTTTAAATTTGGGATACTCTTTTGTGAACAATTTGTATTGAGGCTATGATTTGCATTTCTCATGAGCAATTCCTTTTATATCCATTTTCTGAACTTTAAGTAAATTGAAATTTTAAGCGATTGCATTTCCTATTCAATTAATCATATATATATATATATATATATATATATATATACCATAAATTCTATTGACTCTCAAATATAACTTGATTGTATGAATAACATTTCAAATAGTTTAAATCACCAGTATGGGTTTCAAATTACATCTTAATACAATCATACTAACTCTGAAAATAGTAAGGAATGATAAATATTATTATATGATTTTATATGTTAGCATAATTAAATATATCAAATAATACATTATTAATGTCTGTGTAAAACATGTTTATAAATTATGTTCTATAACGATTACTTGTTTAGCGATTGTTTCAATGTAAATAGTACTTTTTAACATTACGTGTAAATTGTTTGTTAAAAAAGTGAAATAATTTTTGGTAAAGTTTTTTTTTACTATATCCTTCTGCACTATATTATGTATTTTCAAGTTGCATATGTTTACTTAGAAAATCATTTTTTCTTAACTTTTAAGAGAATCAAATGTAAAAGAAAATAAAGACTTTTACATAATAAAATTCACTCCAATATAAAATCAAAAAAGAATATAAAAACCAACATGAACTTTTTTCACATCAGTTAGATTAATAAATTAAGTTTGAATATATTATTCACATATTATAAAGGTACTTTTTGTTGAAAATAAACTAACCTTTACGTACAGAAACCCTATAAATAATTTTTTTTCATTTATTGAAGCTGGAATAAATACAGTATGAGCATGACTATTTATCGAAACATATCACTATTATTTTTAATTATTTCAGCTAACAAAAATTGTTTATTAACAATTATACCATAGTCTTCAAATGCAAAAAAAGAAAAAAATATTTAACTCTCATTCTGAGGGAAAATGGATTCCAAATTTTTGTAGCTCCCTATCACTCTTTAGGATATTGATTCAGTCACTATACTTTTTAATACATAGCTACTATTACATCTGGTCAAGTAAACTTATTTTGATATAATTGCAAACACATTTTAAAGAAATAAATGTATTGTTTGCTTGAAATTATCAAATAATTTACGCATGTTCAGATTAAATTTCAGATTAAAAAGTTTATTTTTATTTATATTTTTAATAATCTCAATAACTTTAAAGAACTTTCGTGATAATTTTCTAAAGGCATTTATTATGTAAAATGTTCCATCTTATTTTTGATAGTGGAAACCTAAGAATGCTCACACAAACTTACATGAAATATTTTAAGCTGAAACCTATGTTCTTTTAGCAATTCATATTTTTAAACACATCTATAAACTATAAGTAGAATTTATTCTATACAGTTCAAGCAAGATAAATAATTTGAAAAAACTTCAACTCTCAAAAATAAGCTTGCTTATACATCGAATTAGCTTATCAATTAATTGGTATTTATGGTTAGTTGATATAAAATATCTTACTATTCCTGCTCAAATGAAGTTTTATGAGAGATATAATGTTGCTAAATGGCTCTATTATAATTTCATATCCTCTGATCTGTAACAGGATCAATTTTTTCTTTCATTGTGTATTCATTGAATATGTGAAGGCTGAATTGGAAGGATGAATTGGCTGATTGGCATATAGAAAGAAAATTAAAATATTAATTTTAAAAATAGAATACAATTTTTTTAAAAACTTTTGATTGTTTTTATGATTTCTAAAAATTTTAATGTATTGTTCACATATGGCTACATTGATGATAATCTGCATTGATGACTTGAATATTGATGATAACTTTATTTAAAAAATAAGTTAGTTTACAATATTATTTTTATTATTTAAGTAACACTAATGTAAAATTATTGTTCACGGTTCTATATTAGTATGCAAAATATATCAGCTTATAACTAGAGAATTTAAATGCTAATAAATAAAATAAATGCTATAAATTAACTATAATAGAAAATAAACTCTTATTTTAAATTATGATTACAGATAAAAAAAATATACAACTTTATTGAAAATTAAGGAAACTTTTTATATAAAATACATACTATAGTTTTAGCAATCATTTTTCCCATTCAACAAGTCTTTTGGAAATTTCTATGAAGTTATCTGAATGTAAAAACTCAACTAACTGAACTTGTAAATTATGTAAATTAGAATTGGAGGTGTGATAAATAAGGGTATTGAGAAAATTGAAGGAAGATCTGATATATATATATATATATATATATAAATGTGTGTGTGTGTGATATTAAGGTCGGATTTCTTTCGGAATTATTCAGATTAATATACATTTATAAAATATTTAGATAAGGGCACATGAGACTTCAACTCCTTATTCATAATAGATTAATTGGTTCGTAAACCTTATTAGGATATAAATGTAATCCAGTTGACTTTACTAGAAATGACTATTTCATGTTTGATAAGTTATAGAATCTAGATGGCTCAGAGCCTTAGTAGCGAAACCAGGACCTCACATATGAATTTCGCTCTTTTCATTACGATTTATTTTCCTTTCAACAGTAAACATACAATCTGATTCATTAGAACAATTTTTATTGTCCTTCTTCTTTTGGTGAGATAGTACTTTATTTTTAATTAATATTCAAACAGAAATTTTAATATTAACCACACCTGTAATAAATAGATAAAGACATTTTTTTGGCATTTTTTTAATCTTCATATGATCAAATGGGGACTTAAAATGATCCAAAAGCCAGTTTCTGCTGAATACTTAAGTTTCAAAAACTTTTAGTGCTTTCAGTATTTTTAAAGTTGAGTTTTACACTATTTGTGTGTGTGATCACGAATTCTGAAGTTTTTGCTTCCTCTTGAAAAGTGTAGTTAAATCCATAAAAAAATTATATTTTGATTTGGAGTCACTAAAGGACCCCTTTTGGTCATTAATGCTATAAAACTGCATCCAAAAAGCATTACTATCCAACATTACTTCAAAGGAGAGATATATGTTTGATGGATTGTCTTCAGGTTATGGTATTACAATAGATAATTTTTTTACATTACTTGCTGTTTCAAAAGAAGTATTAAAATATCAAACCTATCATTGGTTCTACAAATAGAACTGAAAAGAAGTTCCTGTAGAAAATCCTACAGGAACTTCTTTTCAGTTCTATTTATCGTCTCAATAATAAACACATAATACATTCTAGTGAAGCTGTATTTTCTAAAGAGTCTATGATGGTTTCTTATGTGTGCCTAAAAGAAACAGAGCAGTAGTCATGTAATTAATCAACCGTTTTGCCATGAATTTTTCAGACGAAGATGTCACTTAAAATCTCAAATTTTACTTGACTATAACCATTTCAAGAGGAGTGAGGATAGGTTAGCGAATAGTGGGTGAATTTTCATTTTCGCGTAATATTAAAAGATGGCTTCTAGTTGTATTTTTCATGGGTTGATATAACAGCTTGAGATAAAGAAAAATATAAATATAATAAAATAAAAATATAATAAAAAGCTTGAGATATCTATGGGTTGATAAAAAAAAAATTGCATGTACATGTATATGTTGAAAAAAAGTCATAAATGTAAATATTTTCCAATGTGCCTATTTTTTTTTTTTTTTTTTTTTTTTGATGATTTGGCAAAGGTCTCAGTAAAACCCATCAAACTGAGTGGCTACCAAAGTATACAACCAAAGGAAATACATTGATCTTGGAAAATGTAGATCATATAAAATTCAACAACAAAAAAAGCTACAAAGAGATGTGGTTAAGTGCAATCGATTCGTTTGCGCAAGTCATGTTAATAACGATCACAAATTACAAATCACTGTAACAGCATACCATCAAATGAATGATCAAGAGGATTAATTGAATTCAACTGCATTTTGTATTCAAATTCCTAATTCTAATGTGAATTAATTACCATTTTATTTTGAAGTATATTTTGTAACTGTTATGCGTTTTCTGTATTTTCTACGGCTGCAACTATTTCATATATTTTTAAATGATTTTAAAAGATAAGATTAAGAGTTTTATTTGATATATCAAATAAAAAAGTGGTTTTTTAACAATGGGTTAGCTTGTGATAGATAAATCTTCCTTTTTGACTCTTGTGCCAAAATTCAGTCAAATACAACTAACTCTAAAGTCAATAACCTACGCAAGGATACGTCAGTCAAGTCTCACACAACTGCTTATTTATCAAGTTTGTAATATAATGTTTAAGGAATACTTGCTCTCCAAAATAACATCTTAGAAAGATGCATCCGTTCAACTAATACCGAATTAAGAGTGTCTTACCAAAACTTTCAAAGTTGAGATTGATTTGATTCTTGACTTTGCTACGATCACTATCACCCGTATTCAACTCTTGATCTCGTCTACCCCCTGTAATGCGTATACTTAACGCTAGTGATACTCGACCTCTATCGTCTTAATTTCACTTTGCTTATATACTTTCCTATCTAAACCACTTTACTTATTTTTTCTACTTGCCTCTAGTTTACCTAATCACGTTTTATTTGGGTTCGGAAGAAATTGTTATTGATAGTAATCAATCTAAATTAAAATCCACAAAGTTAGTGGAGAGAAAACCGCGGATAGCCAAAGTCCCAAGCTGAATGACCCTTTATAGTACTTCATGTTTCAAAATTAGACCTGATCATCCGAAGATTCAATTTAATTATGTATCAAATACAACTTGCAACTCGTTGGCTTAGGTTTGTAAAATTATTTACGTGTGTATGTTTCTGAAAATTCTTTAGTTTTCATTTAAAAATTTATTTAAAATTACTAAGTGATGGGTTGTGAATAAATTTCGTGTTAATTAAAATTGATCCCACAATATTTGTTTTAAAAGTTTAAAAAATAGGAATGCAAGTATTTGAAAAGAAACTTCTTTTAATCCCTGATATAATCACTTTTAAAGCACCTTTAAAGAATTCCTGATATATATTTTTTTGAATTTTAAAATGATTTTTTATAACAGGATCAAGGCAAACTTTTGATAACATTAAGAATATTCATGATCATATTCAGCATCATATTCAACTGTCTCTTTACTTTCTGAGTACCAATTAAGAAAAATATATGGAATGTCATAATTTATAATAGAATTCATTTTAATTTCAATAAAATTTAAACTTTAATTTATCCTTATATACTCACCATAATCATTATAAAATAACGCTTTTACTATATAAATAACTAAATCTAAAATGTATTCATATTTCTGAAAGCAACATATTTCGAAGAAGGTCTATATTTTTGTTATTCATACAAGACTTAAAGCTCGATATATTTGCCTGTAGCTGTATTGGAATTATTACACGAAAGGTAAATTTACAAGTATTGCTCTTCTAATATGTGCTTTAAAGTAAAATTTAATCAGCAATGTATTTAATATTTAAAGATGTTTCTCAAAATTACCTTCGTTTCTTTTCCTGAGAATAAATTGTGCAATACAGCAAAGGTCTTTTTTTTTGGAATTTTCAAAAGAGAAGACTTATGTCACTGGCATTAAATGTAAACATATACCTCGACATTACATTTGTTTTTAAAAGCCCAAAAAGATTGTTTCGAAAAATGAAATTCCCCTATTCCCCGTGTAATTTTTTTTTGTATAAACAAAACATTTCTATTTAGTAAGACATGTTTCCTTACTTGCAATTCAATCAAAAGGAGGAAGTTTCTTCAACGTAACTGTATCACAGAAAAAATAGCAAACCAGGTACTTTTCCCATGAAAGATAATTCCGAGCTTCATTCTAAGAATTCCCATTTTGTCTTCCTATCACTTTTCAACTTTCAAAGAATTTGAAATGAGGATCTGAGTAAGTTATTAAGAGATTGGAAAGCCTATGAAATTTAATATGCGTTTTGTATGAATTGAGGTAGAAATTTCAAAGAAAAATATAGTACTCTCAGTACGATAAAAAAGCATTTTTATGCGTAATCGGAATGAATTTCAGCAATGATACCACACAATACATAAATAAGGAAAGATGTAATTTAAGTGCGAGGGTCGTTAAATAAGTCCTTAGAAAAGATAGAAAAACAAATTATTTTAGGTAGATTTTATTAAATTTTTTTCAACATACTCTCCTTTGCTCTATACACTTTTTCAAGCGTTGCACCAACTTTTTAAGCCATCTAAAAAGAAAGGTTTGGGAACGTCCTCAAAGTAGGTATGCGTTTTTGTGTTGATCTCTTCGTTTGATGTAAATGGTTGCTCTCCGATCTCCTTTTTTTAAGTCTGGAAATAAAAAAAAAATGTCACTGGGGGCGAGGATTGTTTTCTTTTTTAAATGAGATTGTTTTCTATTGATTTCCTTGATCTACTATTTCTGTAAAGACTCATAATATTCTCCACTAATTGTGTATCTTTCTCACAAGTAATCAGTGTAGATGATTCCACGTGCATTCGAAAAAATCGCGGTCATCACATTGCCGGCCGATTTCACCACCCTTGCTTTCTTCGAAGCCCGTTCTCCTTCCAACGCCCTCTGTTTTGACTGTTCATTTATTTCTGGAGTACAGTAGTGTATTTATATTTCATCCGCAGTTATGAAACGGTGGAGAAACTCGTCAGAATTGCTAATAAAAGGCGCCTAAAGAGCCGCAGAGTTCACAACGCAATAGCCTTTATTTTCCACTGAGAGCAAATGCACCACCCTTGTAAGCGAAAATTTTCACACCCATTTTTCGTGCAAAATTGGAAACTGTACCTTGCGATATGCCAGTAGCATCACCTATTTCTCGCACTTTGATTCTTCGTTCGCTCAAAACCATATCGTGGATTTTGTTAACCATTCCAGGAGTATTCACTTCCCCTGGACGTCCCGACCGCCATTCATCTTTAAGGAAGTACGGATTCATTTAAACTCATTTATCCAGTTGTAAACAGTTTCAAATACAGGAACAGATGTGGAATGAATTTAATCCAACTCAGCTTTGATCTATTTCGTTGTTAGGCATTTTAATTACAAGTGTTTAATCACTACTTGAGAAACTCACTTTCCCCCATTTTTCTAAGTAAACACAATTTTCTTGCTCCAACCGACAATAAAAATGAAACCATGAGATGGAAATAACTCAAATTTAGACAGATGTCTGATGAATCATGATTCTTACTTGCTACGAGTGCCATCTCTTGGTCTTTCTAGGGACTTATTGAACGATCGTTGTATGTACATATATACCCAGTCTTAAATAAGTGATAACGTTAGAGGAAATATTGGACAAGAAATTCTTAGAGAGAGTTAGTTCAGGTAATTTTTAAGTTTTACCGTAAATCCCTAATACCTTAAATGTTTAAAATATGTATATGTCATGCAAATACCCTTGTAAGCCTTATTTTATTATAATTTAAACGTCTTGATTTAAAAAAGAAAAATTCATGTTGTTAAAATGTTATCTGGACTTGTACTTTTATATTGAAGGGATCTTGGTTATTAATATTCAGTTTTTACTCTGTATTTTTTTTTTGCCGTATTGATTCGCATGTGCTAAACCAAAAAAAAACACTGAATAAATTACCTTAAATATTGAGAGCCTTTTTCATTTGCTGTCGAAAGCACTACCAATGCAAAAATCATAATCCTATCTTTATTACATATAATTCAAGTGAATATGCTATAGGTTCTATCTCTTAGAAGCATTAAAACCCCTAAAACAATAAATTTACGAGATGTGTTGCTGCAGTGTAAACGTTTCCTATACAGGAAATAAATTTCGAAATTTTCGTGCTCTTCAATACAATTTACATAATTCTTCGAAAATCAGATGCGCACAACTGTCATTGATTAATTTTTCATACTGTTATGAATTAAACAGAAATAAATATTACTAATAAAGATTTAACTGAATTAGAAAATAAATTATTTAGTTTTTACACATTTTAGTTAATAATAGTGTACGCTTACTCGGTATAAGGCATGAAATATTACTTAACACATTACAATAAAAATTTTAGTCACTGATGTAAATTTTGAATACTATTTTCAAATATTCCTAGCTATGACACGTATTTTCAGATTAAAAATATTTCCTAGGTGCTTTAATTTCAGTTTATATGAATTCAAAATGCATTTTAAACTCTGAGAAATTATAAATATACGTTATTGCCTGACCGAAGAAAAAGTACATTAAGGAGAGAAAAAAATTAAGGATTTTTTTTTATTTGGGAATTGAAGTTTGTTTACTTTCTCTTTGTATGCTGAAATTTTTTCCGATTTTTTGATATCTTTCTGTAAGTCAGTTGCTTCGTTTTGAATCTTGAAACTTAGAGATTTCTCTCTATATATATGTATATCTTAAATCTCTTGTCAAAATCTATGTTTCCAATTGTTTATGAACAAGGACTATCAGAAGTATCCATATAAAGTATTTGAATCTAATTTAAGATGTAATCTGAGGCTTGATCTAAATATAACTCTTTCATGTTCCTAATTTTCATTTATTTATTTTCTAATTCCTTTACACAATTTTTGCTGCACCTGAAACCTATAAAAATCCTCGAATGCCTATTCACTTTTTGATATAGTCCCCATCCCTTTCATGCACTTGTACTAACGCGAGAATAGTCGGGGTGAGTCTTTAGAAAAGAATTCCAGTGGTTGCAGTCTACAAAAGGATTTAATAATAGCTTTCACTGCCTCTTTAGAACTGAAGTGATATCTCTTAGAGTCCTCGTTTATCTTTTTTAAGAAGTTAAAATCACAAGTACCAAGATCGGGCTGTACGGTTGATGCATTAGAATCTCCTTGAATTCAATACCTCGAAATATAAACCTCATCCCTATTTGAGAAATAATATCTTTCTGCACTATACACATTAACTATATTCGGGAAAAAATCAAAACAAATTCATAATAAAAAGAATATATGTAGAGTTTAGTTGGGTCATATATTCCAATGGAAAAAATATTTGATGTTACGAATTCCATCCCATCAAAAAACTTCTCGCGAGATCTGGCGATCACGGTAGCCGAATGGTCATGGATATCAGCGACATTTTTTCATTCAAGCCGCTGCTCGAGAACTGATTTTATGCAATACACACCATGCAATTGGGTGGTGTGTATTACGCAGAATCAGGTCATTCGAAGCTAAAAATCATCACATGGGCGTGGAGTGTTAATTTGGAGAGGGATGTACCAATTTAAGTATTACTTGATAGTAGTTCAAAATTTCAAAATCTCTTGTCACAAAGAATTCTCATCTTGCTTTCAAATGCGACGTGAATAAGTAACCAATCAATCATCAAATAATCTCAAAACTACCTAACCATATAATCAAAGTTACCTTGAGTTAAATACAATGATATGTAAAATACTATAAAGATAGTTTGCAATTTAAAGAGAATAATTAAATCCAATGCAATAAAATTACTTAAGAATGATTCAATGGCTGGTTTGGTTGTTTTACTGTCGCACCAGAAACAACATGAGAGTTATTGGTGACGGATCTCGTAATTTTGAGCCTCAATCAAGTGACGAAGACGACATCTGATCTCGCAACACCTTCTCCAAAATTCCACACCACGCCAACAGGAGGGCTTTTAGTCTTGACAGATTTAATGTTCATCAGCCCCGGCTGGACGGAGGATCCTTAGTGGCAACAAGGTTCGAAAACCATCAATCAACGAAAACCATCAACGAAAACCATCGGTCGCAAGTCCGCGACAGTGACCACTAGGCTACCACGGCCTGAAGTAAAATTCAAAGAGCTATTTATAATTTAATTAAACATACATCTAATAAAAATATAACTATATGAAATGACAAAAATAATGATTATTAAAAGTAACAGTAATTCTGAGTGATAACATTTGTATAAGTTATGTTTAGGTACCAAGAGAATAAGCGTTAAAAGCTTACAGAAATTGCAGACCCATTACGGATGTTTCATGGAGAATTATCTTATCTCAAGCCATTTATCAGTATAATAAATATTGTGTCTATAAATAACTGTAATTTACCAAATAGTATACTAATCAGATGACTGATAAGAGAGGAATGTAATTTATAATGTAGCATGTTGTTCAAATTTAAGTTCCTGTAAAATCAGAATTAATGGTGCTTGGAGATTCAAATATTAAAATATAACGCCATGAATCTTAATTTATTTGATTTAAACCATTATTTATATCCATTACTTAAGCAAAACGTATATTTTATTCACTACAAATCATTTAATAATATGTATGTAAAGTTCCAAGGAATTCGTTCAATAGTATAGGGCAGAAAAGACAATGTTTTTCCTTTATTCATAAAGGTAACTTAATAACTTATTCATATACTTTTCTCTATTCGGAGAATATAAAAGTACTTATTATGTAAATATATTCAAATAAATGTATATGACTAATAAAAATAACGTTATTTTTAATACGAAGTCTTCCAAATCGCTTACATGGACATAAAATTCGCATAACAAAATAACTTATTGCTGATAAATCTTTATGAAATTCAGTACAAATATTTTTCTTGTTTACTTACATTAAATAAGATATGTTTTTAAAAATGCGTACAGCAGTTTGAATTTTCGCTTGAATTTTCGCACATTGAAACTTAAAATATTAGCTTTTTTAATTAGCGTACTTGAATAGAACTATTAATAAAGAAGAAATGTTTTGAATTTTAAATCGTATTTTTGAGTAACACTCCAGATGATTTTTCTGTTCAAACGCTGTTGAAAATGTTATTAAAATAGTCAAAGTCCCATATATGATTATTCATCGTACAATTATGATTAAAAGTTTCAAAATTTTAGATTTTAAACAAAATTTATTTTGAAAGGATACTTATTTTAAATGAATTTCATTTTGTGAAAAAGGAATGTAATGACAACAAAAAAATAATTGAAGCGATTTATTGCAAAAATAGACAAAAAAATTTAAGGGGAGTCGGTACCCTATATATCTTCAAAAAATCGATTTTCAGATTTTCAGATTTGTTTTGTTCTTCTTAATGGATAACCGATTGCAGTAATCCTCTTTTTTTGTAAATTC
>BMAW01037846.1:0-13234 GCA_019974015.1 Nephila pilipes
GGTATCGTAAACCTTTTGTACTCACAAAGGGGAGATAGTATCTCTCCTTTACTATCTCCGAGATAGTAAGGGTTGCTGACTTTTAGTCAGTAATCATTCGCAAGAAAGAAAGTTTCCAATATTTGGCGCCGTGTCTTATCACAATAATTTTTTCTGAATTCTGGTTCCCATTTTTTTTTTTAATACAATGACTTACAAACTTTCAAATGCATGTTTTGATTTTATGAGGATTATGAATTTTTTAAAACTCTCACAAATGTCTCTTTTTAAGTGAATTTTAAAGTTAAAAATAACTAACAGTTTTAACTAATATTTCTCTAATAAACTTTGCCACCATATAAAAACGTTGGTTTTTATATCGAATTTCAGATGTTCTGCTTCAGAAGCGGAGTCGCACGTGTGTATCGTCTAATGACGAAATGCCATCTAATTTTAATTTAAGTAATGCAAGCTTTGTTCAATAAATAGGGGAACTGATTTTCTCCGGCTACTGGGATGTGATTGGTTGTGAAGAATGGGTGGTGAGCTAAGAGAAACGTGTAAGATGACTTTCAGACGTTTCAGTACGTATATCTCGTATCCAAAGCGCGTATCTAAAGTGAAAGTGTGTTTAATAAATGCGTCGAGAATGAAAATACAACAACCCATTGAGCAGCTTTGCTCAATAGATTTCTGTGCTCAACTGAATAAATCCGCTTCGGAGACTTTAGATATGATCCATAAAGCCTACGAGGATGAATCCAATTTCTAAGATAGGAAGAAACACGTCGAAGATGAACAAGTCCCGGACATCTGACACGAATTTGAACCGATGTACATTTGACTGATATTCGACACCCTTTGAATTGTGATTCCTGATTCGCCGTGTGTGCTCATGTGCAAGCAGAGAAGTTAAAATTAACAAAATACATTGCTCATTCAGTTGGGACTAAAGATATGCAAATGCGTTGGGTGTGCCGAAAGCTTTGTCGGACGAGAAGACGTAAAACTATGTAACAATTTGTCACTACAGTTGCCGACATCCAGAGAACGCACGAAAAATGGAAAAAGCGTTGGTAGCAACGGGGTGGTGCAGGAGGGTTATATTATGAGAATTATTCACTCATTATACATATATTACGAATAAATTTCTATGATTTTGTTGGAAATGGTATTCACCAAGCCAAAATAGGGAGAGCAGTTAATTTAATCACACCTTTATTTACAGTCTCTACGCGCCAATCACACATAAGCAAATAATTATACTTTTTACAAACTACACAAGGCTTCCAAATAGCTCATATTTTTACTTAACCCGCTTTTGCGGTCAGGAGAAATTACATCAAATACAAGAAAATAACCCGCCAGACGCGGTCAAGATCCAAGAGCACTCTGAAAATATTACCCATGAACCCGTGCGCTCTCACTTACACGAGACCAGGCGCCTCCTGGCGGGATCCGAGTAATTTATTTCCAATATATTCCCCCCCCCCCCGGATGAACGGAGGTTCTTCATCTTAAGAGCACATGGATTCATGTACAAGAACATATGTGTAAACAATTATTGAAAAACAATAAAATAAAATTCATCGTAAGTACAAAATAATCCAATAATAATCATATTCAAAGCTGATTAAAGTTTTTCACACAATAAAATTCATATCAAAATGTTCAAAGCTTAACACTACTCATGTACTACACTTCAAAAAATAAATCAAACGTCAATTTATGATTGAACAAATTTTCTAGTTAAATAATTCAAAAGCTGAAATATATTTTATACTCATGTAACATAAATCACCTTGAAGGAAGATTTACCAGAGAGCTAAGCAATTTTATAATTTCAAGATTCTTCTATATTTCTGAATATAATTCAGCCAGGATACCACATTAACCAAATTGTTAAATAACCAAGATACTTACTACATGCAGATTCGTAAGCTAAACAAAGGCAAGAAACCATGAAATGAAACATTGAAAAAAAATTAAACATTAAAACATAATGAGATTTTAAACTTATTAAAGCGAAACAGAAAATATACACAAGACATTAAAAAAACTATATACAAGAAATTTTAAACTTATTCAATGCACTTCAAGAAACAATGTAACACATAAATCAGCAATATTTTAAATCTAAAAAATGATGCAATACAAAATATTAATTTTGTACCAAGCAAGACAACATTAAAGTATGCCATAGAAATTTATGAAATAAGAATCATTGGAATATATCAAATACATATAAAAACAATACATGAAAAATCATAGACTGAAATGTAAATACAAAAAGAAAAATAAGAATCAATATTTAAAATTTATCATCTTTCAGTTCCAAGTTATATAATAATTGTACTGGTCCTTTGAGCACTGTAGAACCAGTCTTCACCTCACATGATCTAACTTTCCCATCTCTACCAGGAAAGGTTGCAATAATTTTCCCTAATTTCCAAAAACTTCTCGGTAAATATTCATCATTAATTAAAACTATATCATCTACTTCAAAATCCTTAATTTTCCCCGTATTTTTAACAGTATGAAAAGAATTCAACTCCAACAAATATTCTTTTTGCCATCTTTTCCAAAACATTTGCATTAATTTCTCACGATAATTAAATTGTTTTATTAGCAACCTTCTTGTAGAGAGGTGGGAATCATAAGGTAATTTCACTGATGGGATGCTGAGAATCCTTTTTCCAAATAACAAATGAGCTGGTGTCAAAGGAAAAGGTTCATTTAGTTCATTATACACATAAGTCAGGGGTCTGGAATTGATCACTCCTTCGATCTCGATAATGGTCGCTTCGAGCTGGTCTCTGTTGAGGGAGGATTTGCCCAAAACTTTCCTGAGAGAAGTTTTCACATTCTTCACAAGTCTCTCGTAAAATCCTCCCCACCATGGGGCTTTCTCAACATTGAACTGCCATTTTATGTTATTCAAGGCGAAATAATGTACAACTGTCGGGTGTTTAATCAAAGACCAGATCGTTTTTAAATCCAAATTAGAACGTTTAAAAGTTTTGGCATTATCTGAGTAAATTACAGCTGGTATTCCTCTACGAGATACGAATTTCCTGAATGCTAGTAAAAAGGTATCTCCAAATACATGAAGTTGAACGTTATCAAACTTCAACTCCATGTTTGGAAAATAATATCTGGGAATTTTGAATTCTGAAAATAAAGTTATTTCTTTGCACCATTGTAACCAATTTTGTTGTAATTCATCAGGAAATTCTTCATACCATCCGAGTCCTTTTGTCCATAGTTTTTGAAAAAAACATTTGATGCGTGCGACGAAAGGCGAAATAAATCCAATTGGATCAAAAGTATGAGCTACCGATTTGAGAACCGCCCTTTTGGTGCAGGGAGGTTTCCCTTCAAGGTATGATAGCAAGGATTGTAGTTCAAGTCCCAAATTGTCACTATTATTGTGCCAAATCAATCCAGGAACTTTTGCATTCGAGTCGGAGTATTTGTTTTCTTTGAACATGAATGTATTGTTTTCCCATTTTTGCATCAATTCGGGGAATTCGTTTCAAATTTTCTCAAGTTAAACCCACCTTCTTTCATGATATTTACAGCTTCCGAAGATAACTTATAGGCTTCTTCGACAGAATGCGACCCATGAAATAAGTCGTCGACGTAAGAAGTCTCATTCAACAGGTCGCAGGTCAAGGGATTTTTTTCGCAATATTTCGTCACGTGATGTTTAATAGTTGCATTTAAAATGAAGGGGCTGCAGGTTAAACCGAATGCAACCCGATTTATTCTATAAGGGACCACATCCTGTTCAATATCGCAGTCTTTATAGTTCAAAAATCGCAAATAATCCCGATCATTCTCATGAATTGTTATGTGTAAAAATGCCTTTTCACAATCAGCAGAGAATGTAATCTTATGAATACGGAATTTAAGGATTAAATCCGATACAGGAGGTAATAACGAAGGACCCTGATGCAGACAATCATTTAGAGAAAGACAGTTCATTCCCTTTGATGATGCATTGTATACTATCCTCACTTTAGTTTTCACGTTATTTTCTTTTACCACTGGTCTGTGGGGCAAATAATTTGATTTATCCAGGCATTCCTCAATAACAACATCTCGTAATTGTTCCCTTAAAACCCTATTATAACTCTCAAGCAATAATTTAACATTCATTAATTTTTTTGACAGGTTATAGAACCGTTTTCTAGCCACTTCATAATTATTTTCAAATTCTTAAATAAATTCAGAATCATGTTTTGTTTTCTGCGCCTAATCACATCGGATTAACTCTATTTCCCATAAAGTTCTCAAATGCTGATTCAAATCATCCTCAACTGAAACGCGAAAAAAAGCAGTCGATTTATTCGAGGTCATATTAGGCAACGCTCCACATATAATATTACCAAATAAAAAATTTTGAGCGAACAGACTTTTTGTTATTCTTACAGGAGTGCCTCTTATTACTTCGCAGAAAAAATCTATACCCAGCAAAAGCTGAATTTTTCCTTTACCAGAGTTTGCCGGTTCAAGGCCACTGACTTCAGTTAACATCTTTATTTTGTTAACTAAAAATCGTGAATCCAAAGATGCACCGGAAATGTGTTGAGTGATTAATGCCTCAATCGGAATTCTGTGGTTTGGGTTATGGGGATTCTTCAGCTGCAGTTGAACCAAATCGAAGTTGGAAGGTTCGGGATTTTTTTTCCAAATGAATAGAGTAACAGTCTTTCCTTACGGATCGGTTCTAAATTCAGAGCTTCTACTACTTCTCGTAGTATGAATGTTCTTTCACTTCCCGAATCCAACAATATTCTTATATTTAAGGTTTTATTTTCTGATGACACTAGAACATTGCAAGTTTGTAAAATAGTTGAGTTAGAACATTATGAATCCGACATGTCTACAACTATTTCATTCTCCTGTTGCTCGGATTGTGAATTGGGTTCTCGTTCTTTTGGGCAGAATAATTGTATGTGTGAAGAACTCATACATTTTTCACAATTAACTTTAATTTTGCAATCTTTGGATAAATGAAATTTAAAACACCTACAACATCTACCTTTTTTTCTTAATTTAGCACGTTTTTTATCATCAGATAAATTTTTACATCGAGATCCATAATGCTGATTACTTTTACAAAATATACAAAATTTAGACGTTGTTATGTTCAAAGCAGAAGCTGAAGGAGTGTTATGTCTGCCATGTGGATTCATCTGTTTATAATTAAAAGTGGTATGTTTCCTGTTGACGATAGTTTCATCATCGAAATCCTTTCCAAATACATTTAACACACTTTCTCTACATTCGACCTTTTTTTTAAGAAATGCTATTAATTCAGTTACATCACTTTTGGTCGGATCTTTTTTTCTAAAAAAAATCAAGCACTAAATCTGAAGGCAGTAACTTTAGAAGAATAGGATTTAAAAGATGCCCATAAGAATCCGAAGTTACACCCAAAATATTCAGGTTCCTAATATTAATTTCACAAGCATCCAATATTTTTCTTAAACCTTTCAAATTAGAAGAACTATCTACGGCTTCTAAACTTAATAATTTATTCATATGACATGCAATAATATTTTCTTTTTTGCCATAACGATCCCACAACAATTCCAAACATTGTTCATAATTTTCTTCGGTTAAAGAAAATCCTGAAACCACGTTAGAAGCTTGCCCTGATATTAAAGATTTCAAGTACACAAACTTTTCAATTTTTGACAAAGAATGATTTTCATGTATAGCACTATTGAAACTATTAAAAAATTCCAAGAACAAACTGGAATCACCATAAAAAGGTTTAATTGATAACTTGGTAATTTTAAACATACAGACTGAGAAGGTCTGTTCTCTCTCTTTTCCACAAAGCTATTGTCAAGATCATTTATCCTTTTTATTCGATTCATTATTTGAAATTTTATTCTTGTTATTTTATCAGAATAATCCTCGCTTGTTTTTAATTCATTATCAAATACAGTAGGATCGGTTATGGCAATTTCGACTTCGGAATTCACAATGTTCAAATCATTTTCCTTTTTAATTATTTGTTCCAAGAGTTCAAGTATTTCCTCAGAATCAGTATCTTCTACCGAAGAACCCAAAATTAATTTTGTTTTTCTCTATTAATTTGGTTATACTTCCGCGCAAAGCAGATCTTTTGGCTTTTAATTTTTCAAAAGTATTCATCCTGTTTCCGAAATCGATTTTATAAAGACAAATGCAAAATACATTCAAAGATTTACCTTTAATTGGCCACGTAGATTCCTCCCGGGTTTCGGCACCAATTGTTGGAGATGGTATCCACCAAGCCAAAATAGGGAGAGCAGTTAATTTAATCACACCTTTATTTACAGTCTCTACGTGCCAATCACACATAAACAAATAATTATACTTTTTACAAACTATACAAGGCTTCCAAATAGCTCATATTTTTACTTAACCCGCTTTTGCGGTCAGGAGAAATTACATCAAATACAAGAAAATAACCCGCCAGTCGCGGTCAAGATCCAAGAGCACTCTGAAAATATTACCCATGAACCCGTGCGCTCTCACTTACACGAGACAAGGCGCCTCCTGGCGGGATCCGAGTAATTTATTTCCAACAGATTTCATTCTCAATACGTATTGGACAAGCTCTGTATAGCATGTGCTGAATATATTAAATACTTCGTGACGTTTTTTATTCAGACTATTAAGATACTCAGATATGAATATTAATATGTGACTTATAGTTATATTGTACTAATTCATCCCTTTGAGATTCAAAAAATAGTCGTAAAAAATCTAATAACATTCTTACACTTATTGCAATAAAATTTGACCACCAAGAAAGAGTTGTGAGAATAAAGTGAAATTTTGCATACGTAAGTACAAAGTTGATGTAAGTAAGTGATTACAAAATCAATTGTTGGAAAAACAAAATCAATTATAGGAAAAATTACAAATGAATGGCGGTTTTAGTACCCTGTTTGGTCACCTCTAGCATGAATGCATGAGGGAAAAACGATCGGGCAGTGGGGCGTACCTTATGGTTTCCTGCGATATCTTGTTTCACTCCATTCGACGAAACTAGTAGGCTGTAAAACTTGCTGTTCTAAATGGTCCCAGGTATGCTCGATCGGTAACATATCTGGGGATTGAAAACGCCAGGGAATTGTAGAATTGTGTGTGTGGTGTGCTGTTGAGCATATGCTTGCTGTGTGTGAGTGAGCATTGTGCTGTTGAAAAATGGCTCCTGGCAGCTCTTCTCTGAGTAGCAAAACATGAAACAGGGTGAAGATGATGGCGGGGTATAGATAGTGGACAGTAACACAGTTAGCGCTTTGCGAGCATGCCGTATGATGTTGAGCATGTCTCGACTATTGGTCTGTTGAGGGCGTCCTGATCCTGGTCACGTGTAAAAGACGTCTCTCGCGTCCACTGCTGCCAAAACCTCCTCATAGTAAAGTCAGAACGGTCTAGATGGCAAGTTACCATCCGGTTTCCATCATCCCTATGATACTTTCCTTCTCGAACTGTGATAGCTGTTCATATTGTTTCCGATGGTGGCGTAATGGCATCTCTAATTAAAAAGGTTCCCCTGCAACAGATTAAGTACACTCAAGCAAGCTCTCCTCACTGGTTTTAAAAGCCAAGGAAAATCAACGTTTTCTGGTATCATTATGGAATTCGCAACCAAGTTACACATTTCTAATCATTTACATATCTGCCACACACGTTCCTTCAAGCCAAGTTTAGTAACAATTCATCTCTATGAGCACTAATTTTTATGGCAATGAGTGTATTTCTTATTGCACCCCTGGACAAAATTGGAATTATTTAATGGTCTCAAAATTAATGGTTCATAAGTTAATTTATTGATTTTTTTTCAAAAAGAATTTTCTCATCATCTATTCCAACTTTTTTGAAGAATTAGTTATTGAGTGTCTTAATGGCCCAGTTTTTTAAATTTCTCTCGATACCGTATAATAGCTCCAGAGATATTTGAAGAAATTATTTAAGGAGACATGTAGTGAATAACTTCGCGCAAGCGAGTTATAACACATCTGTCGTTTTTTAGTAACATGTTAGACATGCATTGATCGTTAAGATTTGCGTCCTGGTAGCTTGGATACGATTTCAATACTGAGATTTCCGTTCGTAAAATTTGACATTGAATATTTTCTGAACTATTTGCTGGAATGGTGTAAAACATAGCATTTAAGTGTTTTATGGGTTAAAATAATCTATCTAGAGTGCAGTGAGAAAGGCCATGAAAATTGCAAAGTAAAAATATTTTATTGTTGAATGATAAAGATGTTCTATTTTAACATTGATGAATTCATTATTATAGCTATATATAACTCAGAAACGCTTCAGTAAAATTTTACGAAATTTGAACTTAATTTTAAATTTAAGATTATATTTATGATATAAGAAAGAGAGATAACATGATGCAGTATGAGAAAATTCTGTTTTAGATGAGAATTCACTGTACTAATAAAACTGTTTGATTAATCTGTAAACATCATAGTTTAACATTGATACCAATTAACAATTTTGATACCGTACCAATTTTGTCCAGAACTAAGGAAGTTACGAAGGTTGTCTAATTTAATCATGTTTACAGTATATAAAACAGAAAGATTTTAGCTTATTTTTGTGTACAAAAAACATTTATTACAAATTATTAAACGTAATGGTTCTTTCATCGAAATGTATTGATATGTTTTTTCAATTAAGGAAAGAATGTTTCTTAAAAAAATGAATTGATCTATCTTTTCAATTAAATAATGAATTTATTCAAAATCACATTGAATGACATTCGATTTTATTGGACCTAAAATACAAATATAAATCACTAATTCTAAACATGCAATAATGAAATTTGCAGTATTAGTGCTATTGAGAAATAACATAATAAATATACTCTATTAACTAGAATAATGAATATACACTATTGACCCATCATTACAAAAGTTTCAAAACATAATGCAGGTAATTTAGTTTCAGTAAAAGTTTAGTTTTCTTTAACAATAATGCATTTACTCCAGTTAGTAGAACGTCATAGACAAATGTTTAGTAAAAAATAATATTCGAAAAAAATTGTTTAGAAGAATTAAATCTGATTACTTAAAAAAAAATTGTGAAAGCAAATATTTTCGCATCGTGTTTTCAATAACAATTTTCATAACTTTTCTATACATTACCATTCAACAACTTGCTTCAAAGAGACTTTTTAAGATGAAATGAAATTTAATTAGAGGAAATCGGTCTACAAACTGCTTTGCATTTATTACTAACACCCCCATCAAAAAAGGCATTTAGTTATGATTCATTCTATAAAATACTATTTCTCCTACAAAGATGAAGACAGAAAACATTATACCTAAAACGAAGAAAATCACAATTTCATATAAATCATGGAACGAAAGGGAACCAGTGTTGAAATCGATGGAGTCTTCAAAAAACTCGAATGACCTTTTCACCAAGTTTTGTCTCAAGTCTTCGTTAGGCTTGAAAACAGACGTTAACCCGGAAAAAATGAGGTTTAATTTTGTGGTGCAACAAAAGCGATTGCCGTAGATGAATGCAACAGGAGATTTTAAAAGAGTTTCGTTGAATCCGTACGTAATATTATGATTTTCTGAAAAAAATATTGAGTGATTTCTGTTCAAGTATTTATAAGGATTGGCCTCTGGGTAGTTTTCAGAAATAACTTGCGATGCATTGACAAATGAATTGTCTTCAGCTGCAACTGCACCCGAACTTTCTGTAGTAAAATCATGAAGAAACGAAAAGCAAATTTTTCTAAAAAAGAACTGATTCTTTTTTTCCTTTGAAGCTTCGAAAATCCAATGTATCGAGCGTAAGTTGATTTCCCTCATGGACTGAAATAAAAACAAAGTACTGCAGTAAGATTTAGTAATCACTGTGACGAACAGCCACCAAAATAATGCCAAAACATAACATTTTAATGAATTATTATTAAAACTGAAAGGTTGGCGAAGAATGCTTCCAAATATTTTTAAGAAAGTCGAGCCGAAAGAACATCTACCACCGTGGAATTTTAAGAAGAAAATTGATATAATGAAGAGAGATATTATCAAACCAATCCACTCGTACACTTGGAATGGATAGAAAAAGTCTATAGATCTTTGTACTTTCGGTATATTTGCAGTATAAGTCAGATCATAATATGCGTAACTCCTGCTCATACCATACATTCTTCTGATTTCTTCATCAGTACCAAGATAGGTGAACGCCAAATCAATTTCTCCTCTTTGAATCATACCTGGTATACCTGACCACGTTCCATTACATTGCTGTTTATCCCATATGTTTCCATTGACAACTGTGATATCGTATTCAGATGCTAATTCATTCAAAACTTTTTTTAAAAGCAATCCGTCAAAACTATCAACTTCCACTACTTTACTTTCAGATGCATCGGCATATGTTACATGAGTTAATGGGGCAGCTATAGCCACAGTCATTCTCGGAGAGTGTCCCATTGTCGTATAAACTTACTCAAACTTTACATTGAATTGAATATCAGTAAATTTTAAACTTGAGTAAGTTTTAAACGTTATTCTCATTATCAGAAAAAAAAGGAGATGCAGATATGTTTAGTTGTGGAAAAAGTCGATCAGAACGCTTTTTCAAAAAGAGCAATTAATATTGTTTTTGTTACCTCAGATTTATGTTAGAAATAATGCAATGCGTTGCCACGAAATTAACGTATACATTGTCTTTCAATAACAAATCATTTTCGAATAAATAGAAAATGCCAGAGAGATATAAATTTATAATCAGTATCGGAGACTTTCTAAGTCAGTTGCCATGAAAACAAATATTTGATGAATATTCTATTGTCAATTGATCAAATAATAATAAAATATATTAATATAATTTATGTAATATAAATTTATGGTCTTTCTTATTATTTATTCAATAAATTCATTTCGTCTCTAAGTTCAACACGAATTTGTTTAAATTGAGTTTTATATTTAAGAAGCATTAAAGGTTATTCGGGAAACAAAGAGATAATTTATGATAGAAATGTATCATTGTAGAATGATGTATTCAATGCTTCAAAGAAAATCAATTATTAGAGTTACATTTTTTTTTCTCTTAACAATTAAGATTCTATAGCGATAAATCATTAATTTTAAGTGATATACATAATAAACTACATCAACTGTACTATCATAATAAAACTATCATTCTTCATTATGGAATTAAAAAATCTTTTTAAATATAATTATCATACGATAATATCCTTTTTATTGGACATAACAAACGTTCAAGCGTTGCTTGATGCACTTCAAGGGAAGCTAAATAGGAACTTTTTCACGATTTATTAATTGATTGATTACATATTTTGCGTTAAAACTGCATGATGTGCTCCTTTGAGGGAAATTTGAGACGTGGATATTAAATAACAAGACTGATGCAGCTACAGATCAATACAGAAGTACAATTGCACCAAACGCCAGCGACCTACAGCTGTTTAGCGTAAGGCCTTCTCTTTCGAATGCAGTTCTTCTTGCTTTTGTAAACAAATCCGTATACCCGTAGTCTTCCTTCGCATTAAATTTATTTTTATTTGTTTCACCAGAAAATGAAAAATGTACCAATAGAGCAACGAATTGTTGTGAAATTTCGCAAGAAATTCCTCTTCTGAAACTTATAGTCGTCATATAGGCATGAGTCCTTGTATTATTGTATGAGCATATCAGTATCCAGTATTACCAGAAAATCATGACGTCAATAGAATGCAGATTGATATCCATTCCAAAAAAAAAGAAGAGAAAAGAAAAAAGTATAGGGAAAATTAGGAAGTATTAAAACTATGACGTCAAAAATTAACGTCATTATAACTATGACGTCTCTGTGAGCAAATTTCTTGATTATGCTTTCTGTTGATTTTGGGGATAATGTTTTATTGTTTTGTTCTTTGATCCAAAATGTACTGTTTTTTGTTACCTTATTGTTATAAAAAATTGCAAATAAAAGTTATTTTTGCCAATAAATATTGAGTGCGGGGGTGACAGTCTCCGGGCACCGGTTTGTAGAACTAAACCATTTGGGTGAGCATGCATTGTGCCAATTATCCTTGTGTTGCTTCTAGTGCAACGTTAACAAACCCAACAAAAAAAACAACAACCAGTAATTAAAATTTTCTTAATTTATTCTTTTAAAAAAACAACAATGCAAATTACTCTTTCGTGAAACATATATTTTGAAATTTTAATCTAAGCATTATAATATGCACTGAATAAAATTATGAGATCTAACGTAAAAGTTATTATTTAATTTAATTAAATTAATTTTTTTTTTCAAAATGAGTTACGCCTCTCATAAATTTTAAGCATTAGGATTATTATTCCCAAAATATTCTATCTTAAACTGAATTTAAATATTCCTTTGGAAAATTTTTTCAATAAGTTGTGTTCAAGTTTCAATCATATTGTAATGTGTTGAATTGTTCTCTGAAAAATCACGAGGTGAAATTTCTATTAGCTCAATAACATTCCACTTCTACAAGTAAATCAAATAAATATGATTCTAGAAAAACAAGCAATATTTTGTTGACTATGTACAAAAAAATAAAATGAAAACCAAGGCAATGGTATTCCTGTTTAACAAAGATCGTCTGCTTCAAACACAAAAATTACAAATGTGAAAATCATTTTCAGTAATTTTAAACTATCCATATATTTGAACAATACGCATTTGAATTTTGTTAATTCCAATTATTCAATCAACCTCGTGAATAAGATACACCACGCGCTTTAGCATATTTTGCAATCTGTGCATAAAGAACACAATACATCTTGATTACCAAATCACTTTTCAATAAACGGAGTCCATATATGCCAGAGATCGAGCCAATTTATTTTATTTTATTTTTAAATTTTATTTTTTCATAACGAGATGCAGATAGTGATGCTTTTACACCAAATGTTGTGTTGGAATATTTGATACAGCAAACTTTGCTTAAGCCATTACAAAAATGGCCAAATTAAGAGTTCGGGCGAATACTGTATTTAATTCTGTTTTACGAACTTATACACTATCATACAAACTAGTATGAAGCTAATTTAAATTTGAAATACAGCAGCTCCTGTTATTCTATGCGAGATATTTAATAGAGCTGGATGCCGAACCAGTTACTTGATTGAGTGACTTTGTCATCAGGGAAATACGTAATAAATTTTTAAAAACAACTTTAATAGCAACTTTAATAGAAACAAACGTAGCTGACACAGAATTTTCGTATGAGTTT
>BMAW01037849.1:0-19638 GCA_019974015.1 Nephila pilipes
TTTAATGGGTAAACCGAGTCAAATAGTTAATGATAATAATGAGATTTCCGTGCCTACCACTCGGGAAAGACAATTAAGTATGTTTTTAAATCAGCTGATGTTAAAGAATTATGGGACATTGAAACTATAGGGATCAGAGATCCAGTAGAAAATGTTAAAAGTGAAATACAGCATTCAGATATGATTGAAAGATTTCAGAAAAACATAGAAACACTTCCCAATGGCAGATATGAAGTGGCTTTACCTTTTAAGATAGAGGGCCAACTTACGGATAACAAAGGTTTAACTCTGAAAAGACTTAGAAGGACGTGTAAAAAAATGAGCGAGAAAAATACTTTGAAAGAATATGCTAGTATTTTTGATGAGTGGGAAGCATTAAAAATTATAGAAAGAGTATCTGAAACAGATATAGAAACTGATGCTTATTACCTTCCCCATAGAGCTGTGTTTAAAAATTCTGAAACAACAAAAATAAGACCTGTTTTTGATGCAACTGCTAGAGAAGGAAATAATCCTTCGCTTAATGATTGTTTACTTAGAGGTCCTAATTTGATAGAGTTGATACCGGATATTTTGGATAGATTTCGTATGTACCCTATTGGCTTATCGGCTGACATTGAAAAGGCATTTTTGCAAATTAGTGTCACGCCTGAACATAGGGATTTTTTAAGGTTTTTCTACCCTCATGAAAATAAGGAAACAGTTTATCGGCATTGTCGTTTGGGTTTGTCGTTTGGTGTTTTTAAAAATGGGGTGTGTTCAAGCCCATTTTTGTTAGCTGCTTCTATCAATCACCTACTAGATAATACTCCCTCAAAACATGTAGATATTGTATCTAAACTTCGACATTCCTTTTATGTGGATAATTGTGTTACCGGAGTGTCAGATGCGCAGGAGATTGAGTCATTTGTCAATAAGTCTCGAGAAATTATGTCTAATGGATGTTTTAATTTGAGGGGATGGGAAAGCAATGTCAAAAAAGAATCAATTTCAAAATTTGAAGGGGATACGAATGTATTAGGCTTAACTTGGAATTTGGATAAGGACACTCTAAGATGTAAGATTAATAATGCAGTTTTGGAAAAATTGACCGAAATGACCAAAAGAACAATTTTATCGGCTATTCAAGGAATATTTGATCCTTTAGAAATTTTAACGGCTGCTACTCTATTACCCAAAATTTGGTTGCAAGAAACTTGGAAATTGAAATTAGCTTGGGACAGTCCCTTACCACTTGGATTGTGCAATAAATTTGATAAATGGTTTAAAGAAATTTTGCTGTTTAAAAATGTAGAAATCCCCAGATATTGCGAAATAAATTCAGATTCAGATCTTCATGTTTTTGTAGATGCATCCAAAAATGCTTATGCTGCCTGCATCTTTGTAAGGACTAAATTAGCATCAGGTATCAAATTACATTTACTTAGAGCTAAGTCAAGAGTAGCCCCCACTAAAACTGTGTCAATGCCCCGGTTAGAACTTTTGGCTTGTTGTGTGGGAGCCAGGTTAGCTAATTCTATTAGAGGCGCACTTGATATACCTGATTTAAATATAACATATTGGTCAGATTCCATGGTAGCCCTTCATTGGATAAAAAATAACGGGGAATGGTCGATTTTTGTTTCGAACCGAATTAAGGAAATAGCTAAAATTTCTTCTCCGGAAAACTGGAGACATGTTCCAGGGCGAATGAATCCCGCAGATGTTCTATCTCGTGGATGCTCTCCACGACATCTTTTAGAAAGTAAATGGTTTGAAGGCCCAGAGTGGCTTCTGGGAGATGCTAAAACTTGGCCGACAAATGAGTTACAATGTGAGGCTAAAATTCTCGACTGTGAGAGAAGAAAAATTAAGCTGTGTCAACTTAACGTTACAGATAAGATAGAAATATGGTATTCAATAAAGTTTTCTAATTACCACTCTATTATTCGGGTGATAGCTTGGGATTTGAGGTTTTTAAGTAACTGTCGTAAACAATTATAAAATAGAAAATTAAAGGAGCTTTCAACGTCCGAAATTGAAAAGGCCGAAAATACATTATTATGCTCAATACAAAAGGAATATTTTCCCGAAATAAACAATATCGCACATGTAAACACGTTCATAGACGATCAGGGCTTAATTCGGGTTAAAACTAGAATCACGGAACGTAAGGATGATCCTAATTTCTTGTCTCCTATCCTACTACCAAATAATTGTACTTTAACTCAAAGATTAATAGAATATTATCATTAGAAAAACTGTCATGCTGGTACGCAAATGCTAGTCTCAATCCTTAGAGAAAATTTTTGGATTTTAAGGGCAAGGAGGACAGTTAGAAATGTCATTCAAAATTGTGTAAAATGTAAAAGATACAACGCAAAACCAGTTAAAAGTGAATCTGTATCTTTACCGGCTGATAGAGTAAGGGATACTAATGTGTTTGAAGTGATAGGCATTGATCTTGCTGGACCTCTCTTTCTAAAAAATGGTGAAAAGGTGTGGATTGTTCTCTACACGTGTGCAGTGTATCGTGCAGTGCATTTGGAACTGGTTACAGCGTTGACAACCAACAATTTTTTGCTGTGTTTACGACGCTTCATAGCCAGAAGAGGCAGGCCTTCAGTCGTGTACACTGACAATGGAACTAATTTCAAAGGTGCTGTCCGGGAGTTCAAAAACCTGGACTGGTAAAAAATTCAACGAGAAACAGAGATTCAACACATGAAATGGAAGTTTAATCCTCCTACTGCAGCATGGTGGGGAGGTTGGTGGGAGAGGCTCATAAGAGTGCTTAAAGATCTCTTGAAAAGCACTTTAGGGAATGCAGTCTTGACGTACGAAGAGCTTCTCACCATTCTATGTGATTGCGAATCTATTGTCAACAGTCGTCCTCTGACTTATGTATCTGAGGATTCGGACGACCTGGTACCTTTGACACCTGCAATGTTCCTGATGGGAAATTCATCAATTGATGTGACAGATTTAGATCTTTGTGATTTTGTGAAGTTTCAGAGAAGGGTCAAATTTCGAGCGAAACTTTTGAAAAATCTAAGAGGAAGGTTTCGTAAAGAATATCTAGGGCTATTAGTGCAAAAGGCTCATAAGACGTCTCGAGCCTTTAAAGTTAGTGAGATAGTTCTCGTCGAAAATCCAAACAAGAAGAGACTTTACTGGCATTTAGGTAAAGTTATCGAGCTGATTCCTGGAAGGGACGGAAAAGTACGCACCCTAAAGCTGAGATGCAACAAGACCGAGATCATTCGTCCTATCCAGAGAGTTTTTCCATTGGAAATTCAATCTGCTGAAACGACAGAGTCGGATAATGTTCCATTGGATGCTGATGCTCCTAAAATTCCTTCTGCTAACGTTGATGTCTCTTAAAGTACAATGATACTTGTAGATGCACCTCCTAATATGCATAAGTTCTCGAGATATGGACGTACTATCCGGAGACCCAAGAGACTAAACGTTTTTAATATCACTACTGTTTTTGAGTCTGAATAGACTCAAAAAGGGGGGAGGATGTTGTGTTCCGACCCCAGGTATCCGCAGCCACCAGGCCAAGTGTATTCCCCTCCCTTGGGTGAGGAGAGTAACTTCTCAACTCCCCACCATGAGAGGGTTAACTGTAACCTTTTTCTCCACTACTCAAGTGGGGATTACCTTGTAAAGTGAAGTTGTTCATATTAAAATTACTATGCCTGTGTATTTCGCAGTGATTATTTGTTTTATTTAGGACTTTATGGTTAAAAAGAACCTGTTAACGAATAGATTATTCTATTTTTCACAATGAAAATGGTGAAGTTTTATTGGCGCAAGAGCCAGATGAGGCCATACAGCGCCAAACAATATAAATCTGTGATCTAGACGGTAAAACAATGAAAAAAGATTGATCGACAAGAAGGGTCAAGTGAGAAAGTAAAGTTTATTGGCGCAAGAGCCAGATATAGCAATGCCGCACCAAACAATTTTAACTGTGGTCTAGACGATAAGAAATTGAAGAAAAGATACAAATTGGTTGACAAGAAGGAGGGTCGAAAATAGAGAAGGATCGTTAGGGTAATCCGGGGGAGCGTCCCCCGTGTTTACCAAAGACTGTAAACCCCTTGGGATAGAAAAAGATCACTAGTGTGCCTCGGGGTCATGATGCCCGAACTTAACTAACGATGGCAAGTCCCTGAGGTCCCCTGAAATAATCCCCAGGGGCAGGGTGCCCGGCTATACCCACAGACGCTGGGTACCCATTTTAGTCGCCTTTTACGACATGCATGAGCTACAATGGGACTATTCTGTTATCCCCGGTCACCACAAGGGTCGTTTTACTATTGAATAAATATTCTTCACTGCTATTAGTTACATATAATTATTTTTTTTAAGAAATGTCATTGAAATTTTCATGATGTGGGGAAAGATAACTAACGATATTCATTAAACAGCTCATGAAATAAACATTCATCTTTTTCATATTCTGTGTTCGTTACGTTTATTTAATTCAATAAGTATAGTTAAAATTTATTTTATTTGAATAAATAAATTAATTTATGTGTTTTTGAACCTCACAACATATTTTAATGCCAGTACTTCTCATTTACTATTTAAAAATTAGTCACAAAAACATTTAATTATGAGTTACTTAAATTATTTTTTATTACTAAATTAATATTTTAAACAAGAAAGTCTTAGTCATCAGATCATACTTTTTACACATTTCAGTTTGCCAAGTTTTACATGTAAAATTCTAAATTAAATGAATTGCTCTGACCTTTTCTTGTATTTTATCTGTGATCAGCATTTATAAAGTTTGATTTTCTTCAGACCCTTAAAAATAATTTTATTATTAACGAAAATGCATGAGGATAGTTAATTAATGAATTAACGGGTATACGTATTTCCATTTTTTTTCGTGTGGGGGAGATAATAAGATTGAAATGCTGTAGCTGTTCCCTGTTAAATAATAATAATTTATTTTTAAAAACAGAAACAAAGTTCTATAAGCTTTTACAGATGGGTATAAAAACTACTATATTTTTTATTGTAAAATGTATAGATATATACAAAAGTCTTATATGACAACTTTTTTTAAAAAAATTTTAAATATTCATTTCATATTTATTGAAATACATAATATTTTCCAGATCTAAGAATCTTTACTTTTTTACATTTTATTTGTGCACAAAATTCAGTTAAACTGTCCACAAAATTCAACGATTCTTGAGTATCTTGGAATCATATTTGAAATAGTTGATAGTGATATGATATTTGATACTATCTATGATGTTACACTAGAATAAATTGTTATTAATATGCATTTCTTAAATTAGAATTTAGTATTTCCGCTTGTTTTAACTCTTTCTAGCATGTCGGTTCATTTCCGGTACCACTTCTATAAAAAGATTTATTGCATGGTGGTTCATTTCTTAAACCACCTATTGAAAGAAATATATCTTACAACATGGTGAGTTTTTTCATGAATTACAAAATAAAAGCCCTCTATATACTTCAAGTAACCGCTAAAAGATGGAAGCACCTCACAGCTTCACACATTTTCAATTTAGAAGTAACTATCATTAAGTACATGCAGATCATCTCTTAACGTGTTCTGAATTACATTGGTATGTAATACTTAAGCAATAATGTAAATTTTAAGCAGAAAGCCATGAAATTGCAGAAAAGGGGTTATTGTGAGCAATACAATGATCACGCAATTCAGCAGAAAGGCGATGTGTATGTAAATATCAGGAGCAAATGTCATAGGCGACGAGAGTGTACGCAAAACGCGTGAGGTTGGAGCGCGCAGTTCAAGACTACAATAAAAAGAAGAACGGAGGCGCAATTAAAGACATTCGCTGCAAGTGAGTTCTTTCGTGAAATATGGATAGAAGAAATCAGCTGGACGACTTAACACGTGGAAGAAGGGTCGGAAAGCTGGAGGAGGGGTGTAGTTTGAACAGTGAGACTAGCAGAAAATTCGGAATCAACGAAAGTGTCGTTTCACGCATTTGAAAAGCCTTCGAAACCATAGGTACAGTTGTTAAAAAGGTTGATGGTGGCCGCCCTAGGAAAACAACTGTAGTGGATGACCGATATATCATCCTGAAGGCGAAAAGAGCCCGATACCAGTAAGCAAGCGTCATTGCTCAGTAACTGTGTACAGCAACAGGATGACAAGTGTCGCGGTTTACTGTGGGCAGACGCCTTCACAAAGGTGGCCTATTTGCCCACCGTCCTGAACACTGTATCCCTTTTAAAGTTGTCTGCTTTGAGTGGATAAGAGTCGTTTCAGTGCCACAAACGATTCTCAAAGCCAGTGGATTAGGAGAGAGGTCGGGACAAAATTTCATCCCAGTAACATCACGAAATTAGACCGTTACGGTGGTCCTGGAGTTGTCGTCTGGAGAGAGATTATGCTGAACGGGCCGATTAAGCTGCACGTTTTCAATGGAGGTTATTGTGAGTAGGTTATTGACCGGAGATCGATATCGTAAGGAGTTGATCTTTCCTCATGTGCGTCTTTTCCGAGGTACTATTGGACCAGATTTTATTTTTATGGATGACAATGCACGGCCACACCGGACTGTTGATGTTCAGTAGCTACTGGAAAGTGAATATATCACTCCAATGGATAGGCCAGTGTTCTCCCCTGTTTTAAATCCCATAGAACATGTGTGGGATGCTTTGGGGAGATTTCTTGCGGCACGATTACATTCTCCAGGGAACACCCAACAACTGAAACAGATGCTGATTGAGGAATGGACACTCTTACCTCAAGAATTGTTGGACAATCTGGTGCTGAGTATGGAAAGACGGTGCGAAGCAACCATTGCAGTAAGGGGAGGGCATATCCCATACTAAGGAACATCTATTTGTTGTTCTTTCTCTTGGATAGACAATCGTGTGTAACGATACTATGAGTTCATTAAAGCCTTTTTTTTTTGTTTGATTCCATATTACATGCATTGGATTTATTTATGCGCAGCTATGTTTTTCTCATTGTTTAAGTATAAAATGTTGTCTCTCATTTCTGAATTTCATGTCTTTCAGAGGATTTCTCCTGGAGTTAAGGCAAAAGACACCTGTTACTTGAGTTTTGTACACTAGTGTATTTTTGATTAGTTTTGAAATTGTTCAAAGTATTACTTTATTATTGGTAAGTTTTTGCTTCTTATATTTGTTGCTTTCGTTTCAATTATATTTTCATTGATTTTAAAAGATTATTAAAATTTAAGAACACTTTTGAGCAGGTTTATAACTTAGACCACAATGCTTCCAAAGATTTAACTTAAATCTAATTTCATTTTTGTTCTTTCCTTGTCCAAATATGATATTTAATTTTGTTTGTGTTTTTTAAATATATTTCCTTTTTTACATATTACGTGCAATTTATTCGAATTATATTGTTGTTTACACTATAAGTAAATTTTAAAAAATAAAGTTTTCAATTACTTTTTTAAAAATTATTTAGTGCTTAATTTTTTTTTTACTCAAGCAATAAATTTTTTCATTTCATTTATCCTTTCCCCTTATCTTTATAATAATTTATTGTAAATGTTTATAAAGAACTAGATCATTTTTTTATTTTTGGTTTTAGATATCATGAGGCAACGTAGAGGCCTCACTGATGCACAAATTGCTAAACTGATGCAGGATTGCATTCCTTCAGACAAAGAATCTGAAGTTGAAAATGAATTTTCTGATGATTCAGATTACAGTGTGCATACAACTGTACGTGGTATATCTTCAAGTGAATCAGATAATTATTCAGATTCAAATGATACAATTCTTTATAATATGCAAGTTGCACATCAGGTATCATCTGATCGTTCAGGATCCTCAAATTCTCATTTACAGAAAATTGTGTGGAGGAAAGAACCAAATAATCTTTTACTTCAAAGTTTTTCACATCCCTGTGAAGATGCTGATTTTGTAAAGGATTTGTATAATCCTAAAGCAATAGATTTATTTTCTGCATTCTTCATAGAAAAAGTATTAGAAAATATAGTGTTTCAAACGAATTTACATGCTGAACAATTGCATCAAACCAAACCAAAACAATGGCAAATCATATAAGGATACTTCATTTAGTGAAATAAAAACATTCATTGGAATTCATATTCTCATGGGAATGAAAATAATTCCTTAGTTATCGGGATTATTGGAGTACAGCTCCAAATATTCACGATTTTTATATAAGTCAGCTTATGACAGTAAATTGCTTTGGATGGTTATTAAGTAATTTGCATATTGCAGATAATAGCAAAGCTCTTACAAAATCCGATCCTGATTATGATAAGTTGTATAATTGAGACTACTCATTCCTGATTTAGGAAAAAATTTTGAAAGCGTGTTTCTTCCGAGTGAAATTGTAGCCATCGATGATAAATTTTAAAGGAAGAAGTTCTCATAAGCAATATTTACCTAAGAAACCAACTAAAAGGGGATATAAAGTGCGGGTATTATCTGACGAATCTGGCTACTACGGGAAATTCGAAATATATACAGATAAAAAAAATAATATTGTGGAGAGAAAACTTGGAGCACATGCAGTGATAAATGGGATGTGTAAAAGCGTACAGCATTTTTTAAAAATTCTATTATTTTTAAAAGATTCATTTAAATAGGAGTCCATTTCAAACATCAAAAGAAACTTTCATATAAACAGCAAGAAGAAACTGGAGCGCAACTTATGCAACAATTTAACACTTTTCAGTAAACCAAATCGCAGGAAAAATGGTGAATGCTATGAAAAAAAAACAGTGTTTTACTGAGCAGAGAGTTTTCTCCATAGATCATCTCACGCATGGTTACTTCAAACTGATTCTCTGAAGGAGAATACCGTGGCGATCAACCTGTTACAAATTTAGCGGGGGAAATCTTTAACCCCTTATAGTAAAGACTCCCCACAATAAGATTTAATAAGAGCGTTATATGTAAAAGCAAATAAATAATTCAATCACTCTCCAAAGCTCATTATAAACTTGCAAACACGACAACAATTCTCTTTAGAAGTTAGAAAATATACAAGACATTTTTGCATAGAATTAATGCATAACAAATTTAAAATTCTTAAATTACAAATCTTTAGGACACACCTTTGCATGTACAGTTTTTAATAAAAGCATCAAAAACTTTCACTTTAATGCCAAAACTTTGTTGAATTTTGATGATCTCCCAATTATTAACATTAGTCAGCAAATTGTGAAATATAGCCTCTTTTGGTTTTTTTTCTTTCGTTTACTCAAACAAATGCGTCCATATTAAAAGATATATAGTTTCATGAAAAAAAAATTACTAGAACGTAAAACCTTCTTGCCTCAATATTTCCATAATATTAAGACTGCTCATGCGGAAGTTCCATTTAGTCGAGTATCCATTTAGTTGACATTTTCTTGTTTTGTTGTGTGTATGTTATACACTAAAAGGGGCTTCACTACCCACTGTGGTTTCATATCCAAGACACTTTAATAAAGTGAGCGACTACTCATTTGAGTTGGTTCAAAACTTAATATATTGAGGTAAGATTAAGGTTGGTTCCTGTTGTGCGGGATTTGGCGATATAAGGAATTCTTTTTTGGGCGATGAGTCGCCATTTCGATGCGTCCCTCACTCCTTTAGCGCTATTCATCTCTTGTATACTGTTGGGAGCTGTATGCGATCTTGTAATTCACCATTGAAATTGAATCAACCATCGACGTCGGATGGCGCGTACATTTGCGCTTATTTGCTCCCTGCTAGAAATTTAAATTTTAATTCTCGTTAATTACTATTGTTTAATAATAGTGAATTAAATGAAGTGAATAATTTTTATAAGTGAAAAAAAAAAAAATTAAGGATATATCTTTTGTTAAATATCGGAACTTATACAGCTACTTTAGTTTTGTTTTATGTGCTGTAAATCTTACTTTCTACGCCGTTTGCTTTGATCAAAATGGTAATTAAAATTCCGTATTTCTAATTTCATATCATATTTCCATTATCATAGTATTTTAATCTTATTATTTGTTATTAGTTTTACAATGTTAATTAAATATAAATATATATTTTGGTACTTGAAAATTGACATCTGTTGCTTCTAATTGAAGTTCTGATTTATTCGGCGCGTGTAGAAAAACATTAGCCGGTATTTTCATTTCAAAATAGAGTATTCTAATATTCTTGCAGTGGTTTGAAAATTTCTCTCATTTAACGTAATGATATCAATAATCAGGTGTAAAATTAAAATTTGAATAAAGAATTGAATATATTTCCTCCAATTTTATATCACTTAAACATATTTTTAAAATGTAAAAGAAATTAATCGAAGGAAGGATTTTCTTGTGTGCCATTTTCTAAATAAATATAAACATGGGCGTTTTTTTTTCTCTCTCTTAAGCATTTATTTTTTTAAACAAATCTATAAAAAACATAACTCTCATAAATTCATCAAAATTGCTTGGAAGATTTTTTTTCAATTACATGTACTTTTACTTGTTTACAATTTTTTAAATATTTTTGCTGTAATATTGTGTTTATATTAATTTTTTACAATATTTTTGCTGTGAAATCAAAGATGAACTAATCTGTTTTATATATAATGTTATTAATACACCAAAATTATAATCATAAATTTTCACTATAAACAACAGGCACTATATGAAAATCACATGGATCAGCACTTTTGTAAATATTCTTATCTAAAAACTGACTGGTCTTCATGTCTGATATTAATTTGTTGTATATAACCAATAAAGTTTTATTTATTGTACATAACCTGTAAAGTTTTATCTTTCCATTATGTGTTGCTCATCACTTGACCTAGGTTAAAAATTACAAAGTCCATTGCCTATAGCCCTCATGTTGCTTCTAGTACAGTGTTAATAAAATCTATCATTATGTGTTGCTGTTTATAAATTATTTGTTTTCCATTATTCCTTCATTAATTTTATTAAATTATGCAAGTATTTTCCATTGAAACTTGAGAATGTAATTTTTGTTGTTCTGAGATATGCAATTTAATTTCATTGATTAACAGTATGAAATTAGAATAGTGAATTTAAAAACATAACAAAATTTATAAATGGATATATGCATTTATTGATAAGAAAATATCTAAGAAGTACATTAATTTCAGATAGATATGCCAAGGCTGGTATGTGTTTAAAGGTTAAAATTTAACTTCTTCAGTGTATATTATGAGATGGCATAACAGAAGAAATTTTATTTTCCCTCTGTCTTCAGAACTTTACTAGTTTAGGTTGGAAGTTATATGTATGTGAAACAGTTAATGTGGAATCAACTGTGTCATTTTAGCCTGATATAGGCTCTGAGGTTGTGCTGAGGCAATGTATCTATGAACTTCTAATTACAGAAGAGTAGGCTCAGTGTAAAGTCACCGTAATGTATGTACTTTGTGTTGAAATAATCAATAAAGCAAATTTAAATGAAAATGGTGATGTTGAAAGAAGTAATGGAGAACAAAATTATGAAAGTGACATTGATTGTCACTTGCTAAATTTATTTAATTTTGAAATTAATGCATTGGATTTAGAAGATTTTGTATAAATAAATGAAGCGTATTTTAATTGTAAAATTCTGTTTAATTATCTATTTTACATATTCTTTTTCATAATATGGTAATTTATGGTTATAAACTAAGTTTATCAAACCTGTAAAAATAACATTTATTAGAAATCAGCAGATTTTGTTTGGGGGCTATTTCAAGGTAAGATTTTTTAAAAATTGAATAATAACTGTATGTAGTAATGTTGTAAATGTTAAAAATTGTTATCAATTATTACATCAAGATGGAAGGGAGTTACTGAATAAATGAATTTTAAGTGTTATGTTTCAATATGTTTCTCTACTGAGTACATGACAATGAAGCTTATCCAATGAACTTAATGAATTTTTATGAGTACGTCGATGCACATTTAAATTATGTCGATGAGAAAAGGCCTTGTTACATTCTTCACAGTAGTAAGGTCTTTCATTTGTGTGAGTGAGCAAATGGCGCTTTAAAAGAGATATCGTATAAAACAATCTTTTGCAAAATTCGCAAGAATGCAATTTTTCTTTCGAATGAACGTTTTCATGTCGTTGTAGATTTTGCAACGAAGTTAATGTTTTGTTTTCCGTTTTGTTGTTAATGAAGTTTCCGCTATTATTCGGAAAATGCGACTTCAATTCCTCCAATTGAGTCAAAGTCTTGTCCGAATGCTTGGTAGGATGTTTTGTATTCATCTGAAAGCATAAATTATTAGCAAGAGATAATTTTCTTTTAAATTTTTTAATACAAATAACACTTACCGCGTGAATCAAATAATAAAAGAAAATCATAATATTCTCCGAAAAAAGACTCGGTATTACAATCTCAAAAATTTATATCCCTTGAATTAGTACCGTTCATGTTAAACGTAAGTAAATTTTACACTCAAATTTCTTCTTTAACTGTAAAAATAATAAAGTTTTATACTATTTTTACTAAAGATTTGATGGCTTGTAGTTAGCGTCCTCGATAGTTTTTTAGTCTATTTTTACTTAACACGTGGGAATGTTGAGAAAACAAAATTAAATGTACACTTTTTTAACAAGCTATCTTGTAATGTTCATTAGAATAAAAGTCCTGAAAGGTAAACAATTTTGAAACTATTCGTTATCCGGACAGACCCTTCAAAGAATATATGGATTATTTTACGTTGAACAATAAAAACGATTGAACAAAAAGAAAACCTGTCTTGCAATTATTTTAAATATTATTAATTATAAAAGTCTAAGTCTTAGTTTAATTAGTTGAAGTTTTCTTTTTTCATGAAATCATTTAGATTACATGCGCATGATGGATCATTTTAATGTTCATGTTTCCTCATGGGAATGTCTGAGTGCTCATGGTAACTAGTTCGGGGAGTGTATAATTTTTGTCCGGTTTTGGGCTCGAGTCTTGATTTCATAAAAGACCCAGCATACAGCTCAGATTTATCATGTTAAATGTATCCAGACGGAAGGTCCTTTAGCGTGGTCGAGAAGTTCAGAGATTGGGTTCCACCGTATGTATCGTCCTTGCCACTTCTCCGTCTTTCAAAATTACGAAATCTGTCGCAAATATCTTTAGATTAACGCGTTATCTTATATATCATTATTTAATTTTATAATACATTAAATGTGTAGGGAGCGATTGTCCTGTTTCTTATTTGGGGCCGCGGTAGTCTTGTGATTCGCTATGGGTGAACTCGAGGACAGCGTAATTTTTATGAGTTCGAGTCCTGATGTGTGAACCAATTAATAAAAGAAAACCATAATATTCTACTTAAGAAGATTTGTTATTCGAGGGAGAGAAACGAGAATTTAAATTAATTCCATTTATACCGCTTATGTTATAAACTTATAAACACAGTTGTATACCAAACTTTAACTTTAATAATAATAATAGTCAAGTTCTATTTGGTATTTATTGGAGATTTGATGGCTTGTAATTATCGACCACTGTAGTGTATTGGAAAATTTGTCTAAATTTTTACTAAATATGAATTTTTTTAGGAAACAGAATTAAACTTACATTTTTAAAAAACCGTAAGCATTTCATATTCATTAGAAAAACAGATTCAAATATAAATGTGATATTAAACGATGTATGCCAAAGAGGTATACTTTTGAGGAAGAACATGAATCATTTATTTTGTCAAAGAAGGGCTACATAAAAGGAGAAAAAACCCTAAATGATAATTTAAATAGTTTTAATTAGAAAATTCTTCCCCTAAGGATCATGAAATTAAATCTTTGTTAATTGTAAGAGTACTTATTCCTTTTCGGACATGTCCGCAATATCCTAATGGTGATGGTTGCGAGTTAGCTGCGAGCGTTGTTTTAGAAATACTGAAAACGTCCTCGGAAATTCCGAGTATTTGTGCTGTATATAGTTTTTATTGATTCCCAGAAGTTTTCGGATTGTGTGTCTTTGTTTTTGAAATGACCGATTGAAATAAAAATAACATTAAAATTAATAAATAGAGGAAATGAATCACGAAAAATACAAATATTCAGCTAAAAAAATTATATAAGTAAAAAATCAATCTTAAAGGAAAATGAAGTTTTTAGAATTAATACTATATTTTACGAAGATGTAATTTAAGAGACACTAAGATTAACTGAATTCCAACGCTAATTAAAAAGCCTTTCTTCACAAGAATGGGAAAAACAAGAGTCATCAGGTGTCCTGTATTCATAATGAACGGGCTTTTGAAAATAAACAACTCAAGATTAAAGTCTGGATAGTTCTACATGTATGCCAAATATACAACTATATATATATATTCAAAAAGAAATGATTTTTATAAGCTTTTATTTAACTTGGTAGGTAACATATGTATGCAAGTTTTTCCATTTCAAAATTTGCACTCGAATTTTAACTTACTTCCTATAATCCAATTGAGCTGAAATTTTGCAATACAATGAGATGTTCAAGCAGTGAAGCACTAAAGAGACAACTGGTACTCAAACCTCGCACTGACTGTCCAATTGAGTAGAAAATTTGCACACACATGTAGCTTACGTATAATTACTTTTTATTCTTATATTTACTTTATTCTTTCTAGCCAGGAAATTTAATAAAAATAAGTTAATTAAATTTTTTTTAAAGATGGACAAATATGTTTAAAAATAAATTTTTAATGTAACAGGTCAATTGAAAAGTCTCCTGCCTACCATAGTAAAACACATTTTTTTTGGCAAAATTAGTTTTTTTTTATTCAACATAATTCTCTTCAAGGGTGATACACTGATTATAGCGACCCTCCAACTTTTCGATACCATTTTTGCAGTACGATTTGTCCTTTGCTTCAAAATAGGCCTCAGTTTCGGCGATCACCTCTTCATTCGACGAAAATTTCTTCCCAGCGAGCATTCTTTTGAGATCTGAGAACAGGAAATAGTCGCTGGGGGCCAGATCTGGAGAATACGGTGGATGAGGAAGCAATTCGAAGCCCAATTCATGGATTTTTGCCATCGTTTTCACTGACTTGTGACACGGTGCATTGTCTTGGTGAAGCCGCACATTCTTTTTTTTTTTTCAAATGCGACCGTTTTTCGGCGATTTCGTCCTTCAAACGGTCCAATAACACTATGTAATAGTCGCTGTTGATGGTCCTTCCTTTTTCAAGGTAGTCAATGAAAATTATTCCATGCGCATCGCAAAATACAGACGCCATAACCTTGCCAGCCGACTGTTGCGTTTTCCCACGCTTTGGAGCGGGTTCATTGTGTGCAGTCCACTCGGATGACTGTCGATTGAACTTCGGAGTGAAATGATGGAGCCATGTTTCATCCATTGTTACATATCGACGCAAAAACTCGGGTTTATTACGCTTGATCATCTTCAAACACTGCTCCGAATCATCAACGTCGTCGTTGTTTTTGGTCAAAAGTGAGCTCGCGCGGCATCCACTTTGCACAGAGCTTCCTCATACCCAAATATTCGTGAATGATAGGATGTACACGTTCAGTTGATATCTTTAGAGTGTCTGCTATTTCATTCAGTTTCAATTTACGGTCATTCAAAATCATTTTGTGGGTTTTTTTAATGTTTTCGTCGGTAACAACCTCTTTTGGGCGTCCACTGCGTTCACCGTCTTCGGTGCTCATTTCACCACGTCTAAACTTAGCATACCAATCCTTGATGGTTGATTTTCCTGGGGCAGTGTCCGGAAACTCGGCATCAAGCCACGGGGGAGTAATTGTTAAAAGCACGTGCTTCGGCGCGGATCTTTAAATGTAATGATGAATGAATCCGACACTAATGTTAGCGAAAATGACAGTGGTTGCAGTTTCTGAACGTCCCAAGCGTTCACCGTTTCCCAAGCTGGTACGGCCACGTTTGAATTCAGCTGCTCAAAATTTCACGGTGGTAAATAATGATGTAGTGTCCCCGTACACAGCGTTAAATTCATCTATGATTTGCGTAGGCGAATTATTTTTCAAAGGCAAACATCTAATGATAGATCGATACTCGATTGTTTCCTAATAACACTGACATCGACTCACTCAAACGATAGTCGAACTACAAAGGCGCTTCCAAAATGGCTGAAAATTTCGTTAGTACCTGTCAAAAAATGCTTAACCACATTCCCTAGTTTTTATTGACTAGTGCTACCATTCTCAAGTTCAGGTTGGAAACAGTTCAGTCCACCCTTATAGTCCGCATACATACAAGAAAAAAGTCTAAGAAATTATATCCTCCTTAGTCCAAAAAAAAAAAGCATTAAAGTACATTCTTGGTAAAATTTTATCATTACAATCATTAAATCATCTCTCTCATGAAAAGCGTAACATTCAAGTATTACAGTTATTTATCATAACGTGGATTAAATGCAAGCGAATTTTTTAAATTAACATCAGCAATGCATCCGAATGAATATATGATAATTTCAATTCATACGCTACAAAATTGCATTAGACTGCCTCAACGGAATCCACAGAAATAAAATTAAAATCCACAGAACAAAAATTAGCGCCTCCATAGTAGTCTCTAAGGTTGAATTCGTCCATAAGAATTACATTCAATAATTTATAATATGTGCTAACATGTTGTTGTATTGAGAAAATGGTGTCACCAAAAATGCGCAGGCTTAAAATAAAGAAGGTTCAAAAGATTAATACATTGTGATTATAAAAATTACATTTACTTTGCTTAAGATATATTTACATTGCTAAGATAGATTTAATTTGATTTTTTATCGTCCGCTTATATTTTATTATTCGAATAGAATATAATTGTCTACTTTACAAATTTATCGTTTGCTCTTATTTTAATACTAGCTGATACCCGCCCGCTTCGTTGGGCAGACGATAATATTATATTTAGGAACCTATACATAAAATATCAAGAAAATTGGTGCATTGAAACGACCTTTGTGTTCTCCAGATGGTTTTTTTATTGGCATTAATTATAACCTTGAACTCCTTTTGGTCTTTAGGAACTGAATTAATAACTAGCAGCTTTGAAATCGTGAATATACCTGTTATGTTCATGTAGCGCCTTTTCTAATTGGCTAATTCTGGCTTAACACCTGGGAAAATACCACAATGAAAGTATTGTTCACGTTCATCATCACAGAGAAAGTAAAGCTGAAGAAAAGAAGGTTGTTGAGGAGGCTCAGCCAATAGGCTACCTATCCTGTGATATACCTGCCCGTGGACTTTAAATGTTGGCATAAAATTTCCTTCCTTCAATTCTTTTGCTCCGAATGACGTCATCTGAAAACATCCATTATACTTACGAATTGTAGAAAGAAAATGTTCTGAAAGCTGATCCTTATGGATAAGAATACCATGCAAAGGTTCAGGGTAGGATCTAATAGCAGGAAGCTGGACTTGACCACCACTGCAGCACATTCCTGGAGGTTCTTCTATCCATTTTAAAGCACGGCACCTCGAACAGGGCAAACGTTTTCCGATACTGACAATTTTATCATTTGAATAGTCAATATATATTTCATATTTAAATCCAGATAAATTTTTGGAAGCCCATGGCGCTAATTTAACTTTTGATCTTTTTTCATTGTATTTAATTACAGCTGCCTGATTCACATGGGGTTTATTAGAAAAGTATTTTCTTACAGCTGCTCTATGTACTTCAGGATGGCTTTTAGTATATTTTGAAGCAGCTTTTCTATGTTCTTCAGGATGACTTTGAGTATATTTTGTAGCAGCTTGTCTTACTTGTTTATATCTAATTGAATTTGTGAATCTTTTTCTTCTTTTTTTACCTTTATTTAGTTGAAGAGATATAACATCATTAATAATTGATTCACTTGAACTTGAAAAATCAATGTTAGATAATGATTGAGTCTTTGAAACTAACACAGACACATTTTCTTGAGGCTGAAACACTAAAGATGACACATTTTCTTCATTTTGTTTCACATTATCATAACCAGGATTAACTTTACTTCTATTTGTTAATCCAACTATTTAAATATAAACATCAAAATGACCACTATTACAGTTTCCCGTAAAACGTAATCTTTTTTCCCCCTGAATTGTTTCCCCAACAGAAGCTAGTTATAAGGCAGACGCCTTGATACTCTTCGAACTGATAGGGAAATAGCTCTGTCGCCGCCATAATTTTGCAAATAGATCCATACGTGTTTGGTTTACACATTTCGGTAAAATATAAATCGTTAGTATTATAAGAGGCGCCAGATAGCTTTTGAATGCAGCATTTAAACCGATCCCAGTTGTTAAACACGTGAGAAACAATATTTCTCATTTTATACGCCATCGATATGTCACCAAACACCAGCAAAAACAGAGACGAAAGTAAACATGCTCCATTGCCAAGAATTTTAAAAACTTTGAAAGGAGTAGGTATTCCATCTATCCAAATATATTCAACATCCATTATTAAAAATTATAACTGAAAAGTAAATATGAAAAATCAATTTGTATTAACCTACAATGAAATACTCCTCTAGTTAAAAAATATAACCGAAATTAATTTTTAAATATCAAATTATTTAAAAATTCAACAAAAAATATTAACAAAAAAATAAAGTATAGTAAAATTTTTTAGTAAGAAGTCACCCGTATTACGTTATCCTTTTTGCAAAGGGATAACTCTATTACGCTAGCAGCATATCTGGAACTGTAATTGAATAAGACAGAATATTTCTTAAAAAATCATAGCATTAAAAATATTTCTGTATTCTGAAAACGATAAAATATCCAGCCATTTTAAAATATCAAAAATTTTTATTTCCGAGAAACCAAAAGCTAAAAATTGCCAAAATACAGAAACAAACTTTTGTATAATATTTACATTAAATTACAGTTAATGCATACATCAAAATAAATATTTTGACAGCTACTTATTTTTTTTTATCAATGACATGAATAACATACCGTTATTATTCATTTGTTAAAAGCCAACTTCAATAAATAAGAAAGATTAAACTTTCATGCTTTATGAAGAATAAAAATATAAATGATTAGAAACAAACAAGTAAACAATGCATTTAAATACTGTACTATAATTTTGAAAGTTAAAATTGTTTTTAAGCCAAATGTACGGATCAAACAATCCTAAATTCAATAATTACATTATCTTTTAAACGAAGATTAATCAAAATTTTGAAACGAACAGAATGTCAAATTAGAAAAATGAATAATTTAAAGCATGAATTTATAATTTTTATATAATACAATACGTTTGAGCTCGTCTCATTCTAATATGGAGTAATAAAAACTTTGCGCAACATCTGAACGTTTGATTGATTGCTTCAATATATGAAACGAAAGAATTTACTGAAAGATAGTTTTTTGAATAGCAATTTTTGTTTATTTAAAAGCCTGAAAAAAAAAAGAAAAAATTTAAATTGAATATTTATTGCAATGAATAAAATTACCTGAATTTGACTTTGAAATTTTACAAATTGCTTTAATAAATTGTGTCCACACCTTGTGGCAAAAATGAAAAATTAAATTTCTTAACAAAATCAAAATATTAAGCAAAAAATAAGAATGAAAATTATCACAAATATATTGGCAAATTTAAATCTATGTATATACACATATATTCACGTAATAATAACTGCACCCTTTCTCTCTCTCAAACACACACATATACACACACACACACACAAAGATATATATATATATATATATATATATATATATATATATATATATATA
>BMAW01037851.1:0-34214 GCA_019974015.1 Nephila pilipes
TGGTATGCTTCGTTCAGTTACATGTGCTCTTCAAATACTTCCCTGTTTTATTACATCATTTCTTCAGAAGCCTCTTTTTATGCATGTCACACACAATTTTATTTCATTTTATATATATATGTATGCCATATATATATATATAGTCTCTCCATAACCGAAGAATAATATATAACCACAGCATCATTCAAGCGAGAATAACTTCAATTTTAATGTACGGATATACTTTAGAATGGTTGTTGAATATCACCCCCCTCCATCTCTTATCAATTTCAACATGTTGATTTTCCCACAGCTCTAATTTATCAGAATTTAAATGTGCATTCAGTCTTTTGAGATTTCTTCAAACAGACAATTGTCTTCGATTTTAATATCAGGCATTTCTTTTAATGAAAACTTAACACAATTTTCTATACCTGCCCAATTACCGGATTTAATTCCTCTAAGTTTGAAAATTTTCTTTTTATTATTAAAGGAATGTATTTTTCATCAAATCGTGATTTATTTTGATAGTTCAAAATAAGACTTAAGTTTTGGAGCTGAAATATGTTCACCTTCAATCTTTTGAATCGTTTTGTGGAAAATAGATGTCTGATTATGTACAAAATACATTAATATCTCCGATAATTCATAATCGTTGTAGCGAGATTATACTGTATTGAAAAGCAGGACAGGAAGGAGGACATTTTTCGAGGAAGGACAGAACCTACAAAAGAACTGTCTTCCTTAAAGGAGGACGATTGGTCACCTTACTATTAGCTGTCTCAGAACGCTCCCTTTTTGACTGGTTGTGAAAAGTGTTACAAAAACCCATAGTATTTTCTGTGGAATCAAAGATATATCAAAATCAAATCCATTCTCATCATTAAAGTGAATGTAGCTTCCACCCCTGTAATATATTGCCCCGATAATTTAAGAGTGAACTTATTCAGAGAAAAAAATTTCAGGAGTAAAAAATTGGATTTAAATTTTTTTCAATAAGAGTAGAGACTTGAGTGAGTGAGTGAGTGAGTGAATGTAAATTTTATTGGCGCAAGAGCCAGATATGGCTATGCTGCGCCAAACAAGATTAAACTGTGGTCTAGACGTGAAGTTGAAAAAAAAGGTAAAAATGGTTGACAAGAAGGAGGGTCGAAAATAGAGAAGGATCACTAGGGTATCCCGGGAGTGCGTCACCCATGTTTACCAAAGACAGTAAACCCCATGGGAAAGAAAAAGACCACTAAGGTGCCTCGGGGTCATGATGCCCGTACTTACCTGAAGAAGAAGAGTAGAGACTTAGCAGAGTCCCATTTAGCCACCTTTGATCTAAGGCAGAAACCTGTATAGTAATTTTGTTAAATGAACGAAGAAATGTACGATAAAATCCCAAAAATACGACCAACATTTTATAAAATTTAAAATTTCTTTTAAATTTAGGAAGTACTCATAATCAGATAATAAATTTATCTTCTATTACAGCTTCTAAAAATATTTTTATTACTCTATGAAAAAAAGAAAAGAAAACTTTTTAAAATTCATTTTTTTTTGTAAAAAAAAAGAGGAAAAAAAAAAAAACATTTGAAGAGCAAATTAATTTTATAGAAATTTTCGTCTCGTCGTCAAAAAGATAATTTTTGAGAAAACAAATAAGAAAAAAAAGCTGAAACCGTAAATAAATAAATTCGGTTTTTCTTTTATGGAACTGGGAGACTGACTCATATTAATATGCTGTATCATAGTGAACATACACGCAAACTCAAACTCAAACCTAGTCTTCGGACTAGGGTGTGGAGTTCCTAGGCGTACAGTATATTTAAATCAGGAAAAAACATGCAGCTAGAAATAATAAATGAAAAAATAGTTAGCATTTAGTTATTATTTTTTTTTGCGCATTTTAATTTAAAGAGAAATATTTTTTTTTTTAAAAAAAATTTGTATACATCAACATTTTTTACACTCTACCAAGAAGCCAGGGCTTTGGCTGCCGAGAGACAAAGGCACATTAAACAGGTCGTGATGAGTGTATGGTGTGGATGCAGATGCAAATACAGATTTCAATATAATCATCAGATTCGAAAATTCGAAACACAGTTATAATTATTGATAGTATAGATTAGATCTTTGCAGTGGCGTACCCAGAAATTAATTTTGAGGGGTGCATATCATCCTTGCCAAAAAAGAAGCAATTTTATAGTACAGAATTACCACTTGGTAAAAAGTAAGCAATAGCCTATGTCAATCTTATTTATACTATTTGAAACTGTTCAAATATTGATATAATTTTATCAAGTTAAAAAAATTGCAAAAATGAAGATAATTTCAAAAAGTAAATAAGATACCATAAGAATAAAATTTATATTTTGAGGGGATGTATTTTCTATAAGGATGCAACCCCTCTATCTCTTCATCTACAAACACTGACCCAGAGGCACTCTTTCAGAGACAGCAAATACTTTTTATTCTATTCTCAGGAATTGGCTTAGTTGAAATCCTTTTTTCCCTTCGTGATGGAACAAAATTTAAACACGTGAAGGAAAAAAAGAATTATTATGTTTAAAATTTATAACATCTATAATAGTATAATAAAATAATTATTCTGAAAGATTTTAATTTCGAGAAAAAAATCGTAGGGGGGGTACATATGTCCCTTTGCAACTCCACTGGATCTATGAGTCACACTCAGGTATATGTAGATTCCTGATTCCGTTAATTAATTTGGGTTGTCTTGTTCTTCCCCTAACTGTGTCCCCCTTTTTCTTGAAAATCTAGAATAACGTTTTTTGCACACATCTGTATTAAATATAACCCACCCTGTTTGCAGAATTGTTTACTCCATCAAGAATTGCTACCCACAAACATTATTCTTCTTATCGCTTGTCAATTCCATATACCATTGTTCGAAAGTCTGGGAACTCCAAATGAATTACTTCGAAAGATAAAGAGAATCGCAGATATAATTTTTTTTTTTTTGTAAAGAAAAGAATGCGCGCATTATACGAAGAACATACTTAAAAATTAAAAAAAAAAGTGCAGTTTGAAATTATAGGCGCGAGTTTTATGCTAGAATATACGGTAACTGATTAGGATCAACTAAGCCCCATTTCATGAAACCAGCCTAAGACCGTGTGTCGTGAAAGAGATGCGAACACTCGACGTTGGACCGCAAAGAGTTGAGGCTCCCGTTTATCCGCCATTTTTATTTCGTGGACGTAATGTTAATCTTATGGAATTTCGATTTTAATTCTCATAACTTTACTATTTTATCTATTTGAATGCAATAAAGAGCATCTGAAAGAGCAAAAAAATAATGAATGCTTTCGTGAAATCAATTTTTTCTTCCGATTTTTAAAAATATTTAAAAACATTTTTTAAAGGCCGGGAAACTCACAAACGAATAATTAAAATAAGAATAAAAATATTTTTAAAAATCAGCGGAAAAAAGTAATTTCACAGAAGCCTTCATTATTTTTTGCTCTTTCAGATGCACTTTATTCCATTCAAATGGATCAAATTGTAAAGATGTGAGAATTAAAGACGAAATTCCATAGGATTAACATTACGTCCGCGAAATCAAAACGGCGGGCAAATGAAAGCCTTAAGAAAAAAAAATGTCGTATTAACAGTGTAGACGATAATAATTTGCTAAACAGTCTATGAATTTGATACGACTCATATTATACGCATTTTGATACAAAAGAGACATCAAAACATTATTTTTAAGAACATATGAAAACCTTGAGAAGTGGCTCATGTAAAATAAAGAAACGAATGCGAAAATAATATGCAGTAAATTCTTAAAATAATTTAGGAAAACTTGAATATTAATTTGCTATTTTAAAAGTAAAATTTAAAAAAAAACTTACTTGCAAAGGAGAGAAAAGTATCTAACAACTATTTTCTATGAAGTAATAGCCAGACTATCTTAAAGTCGAACGTAAGCTAAAATCGAACGTGATCTCTCAATCGTTAGTCAAAACAAAATAATCGATTATTGCTTGATGTCTCTGAACTCTCAGACGATAGAACAGAATAACGAACGAATATTCCAGGTGGCATTGAGATTTACGTGAAAAAGAAATGAATAAAAATAAATAAATAAATAAAATAAAAAGTGTTTATCACATTTTCAGGTGGTCCTAATTTTTTTTTGTTGATTGCTTTTTTTCCGTTTTTGTTTCGCTTTTGTGTTTTATAAATTCTTCATGAAAGTAAATGCAACACGAATTGTCAATAAGTCGTTAAAAAAAACAAACGATTTTATCTTAGTAGAATTCGAAGTCAGTAATTTTTTCTGACTAATAACTTTTTTAAAAAAAATATGGTATTTTTTTCTTGTTAAAATGTTGTATTTTAAAGATAAATAAACACTAGAATTGTGCAAACTAGCAAAACATTTCCTTAACGAATCTTTGAATAGAAATATAATTTAATTCCTTGTATTTTCACTTATTTTTCTAACTCATGAAGAAAAAGTTAAAGATTCTGAAATCCAACCTTAAATAGTTTTATTTGATAGTTTAGATCTTTTTTTTACAATGTTTTTTTATGTATTTCACTAGGTGTCTGTCTGTCTGTGTGTGTATCAGTGTGTCATCAAATTTTTGATCGTTAATTTAACCAACTTCCCATCAAGATAGAGCTCTGAAACTTTGAGAATCGTTCTTACTCCCCTAACAATGCAATATTGCATTTGAGACAAGTTTTAACTAATATTTCAATAATTTTTTAAATAATGCAGTTTGGCCCAACCACTTGGTGCGATTTCAAAAATTGCCATAATTGGCGATTTTTTTCCGCTGAATGTTGAGTCTGCGAAGCGGAACAGGGTAGCCACATTTGGCAAAATACCGCCAAATAATTTTTTTTAATAAACTTTGCCACCATATGAAAACGTTGTTTTTAAAAACGTTGGTTTTTATCTCGAATTATTGTTGCATGATCATTAAAAAATTATGTGTAGGTTTGGGAATTATTAGAATTTAATGTCATGAATGGTTTCCCTAAATGTGATACAATATTTATTTAAAGTATTTCCAACAAAATATCCGAAAAAATAAATCAAATTTTAATTAATTAAAATTGAATGCTGACTATTCGTTACAGCTTCGTATAGGTAATTATTTGAAACATTTAATTAAATTTGATTAACAAATTAATGAAATCCAAATCATTAATTAAGATTTCGTATAGCAACATAAACTGCTGTTTGTAGAAAATGCAACACCATGAAGGAATCATCAGAATCAAATGAAATTCGCAGCAAATGTCAATTATAGGATATTATGCAAATTAATAAAGTTTCAGAGCCATCGCGCGTGCGCGGCGCGCGCAGCACCCTCTGAATTGATGCTGAAAGCGTATAAATAAAGTGCTGTAGCGGGACGTTGAAAAAAGTCTATGATTATTTGTTAGTGGCAAACGTTTAGTGAGACCTGAGTATGCCTCCACGACGGAAGAATAAGAAATTCAAGCAACTTACGGAGTTTGAACGAGGGAGGATAATCGGCCTTCGAGAAGGAGGATTTTCCTATCGCGCAATAGCAGCTCGTATGCAGCGGAACAGTTCCACAGTGATGCGAGTTTGGAAGCAGTGGACCGACGAGCACCGAACAACTCGAAAAACAGGCACTGGACGACAGAAGGTGACGTCAGAGCGCGATGATCGACACCTGCTCCGCATGGCGGTGAATGATCGCACAGCTTCCTCCAGGCAGCTGGCAGCACGTTGGTCTACTGCTACAGGTGTACAATTGTCGGCTTCGTCAATTCGTCGTCGTCTGCTGCGCCGTGGATTGCGTGCAAGGGTGCCTTTATACAGGATTCCCCTCACGGCGAATCATCGACGGCTGCGTCGGCAGTGGGCTCTTGAGCACAGAGACAGGCGAGCTGATTGGCACCAAGTTGTCTTTTCAGATGAATCACGCTTCAATTTGTGGACCCATGATGGCCGTGTTCGTGTTAGACGTTATGCCGGTCAACGCTGCCTTCCTGAGTGTATTATTGAACGACATAGTGGTCGAACACCCGGAGTTATGATCTGGGGTGCGATTTCGTATCATGGACGATCCAATTTGATACGAATTGAGGGTAATCTCAATAGCAACAGGTACGTCCGTGAAGTGCTACAGCCCGAAGTCGTTCCTTTCCTTCAAGGCATCCCTGGAGCTATCTTTCAGCAGGATAATGCACGCCCACATGTTGCGCGGACTGTTCGAGACTTCTGTTCAGCACAACGCATGCAACTTCTTCCTTGGCCTGCTTATTCACCGGATATGTCGCCTATTGAGCACGTGTGGGATATGGTTGGTCGGCGTCTCGCTCGTGATCCGCGTCCTGCAGTTTCCAAAGACGAACTTTGGTTGCGCATACAAGCGATATGGAATTCTCTTCCTCAAGCAGATATTCAACATCTGTTTGACTCCATGCCACGTCGTATAGCAGCACTTATTGCAGCGCATGGTGGCTGCACCAAATACTGATTTCGGACGCTTAATTTGTTTCTTTTGTTTTGAAAATTTCATCATTTATTTGTATCAGTACAAGTCGTTTCTGCATTAAATTTCATTTGATTCTGATGATTCTTTCATGGTGTTGCATTTTCTACAAACAGCAGTATATAAAGAGTCGTAATTAAAAATAAGTAATATCACATTTCATTACAGTTTTTCAAATAATGTATACCATGGTTGTCTAAACTATGACCGTTTGAGGGCCACATTGCAATACAAAAATTTGCTGGGCCACACAAACAATATTTTTTCAACAAATTGAAATAAAAATTAACTCTATGTAGTTTTATTAAAATAAATTAACTTCTTTTCTTTATAATTTTTTTAAAAATTTGAATGAGATATGTATAGGTACATATTTATTTTAAATTTGTAAAAATTTCGTTTCATTTACTTTGGATTTCATAAAGAGGGAAAAAATTCAAATTAATGAGACGGATGAATTTGCTTTTGTTGAACAAGCAAATCGATATCGGGTTCAATAGACGAGGTAACAATTTTTACTGCATTTCCAAGATGTTTGTCAGTGATATTTGTCCTATTTTTTTTTTGTATGCTTCATTCTTGAAAATAATACTTCATAAATATAAGTACTGCCAAAAGCTGAAGACATTAATAAAGCATGATTGCAAAAAAATAGGATATTTATTGCGGAGTAGGTAATCTTTATAAAACTCCAATAAAGAAACATTCCCAAATTTTTCTTTCAATTGAAGGACACTTTGCAGTTCAATGCATTCCATTTGAAGATTTGAAGGCAATTTATTTATTTCTAGAGAAAATAAGGTAGAAAATATGTTGAAATACTCTTCAGTATTTTCAAAAATTTTGAAATCTACTTTCAAATTCTTAAATTAAATCAAAAATTAATGCAGCATATTTTGCGCAATTCACAGGTTTATGTGCAGCCAAGGAACTGAAATGTGTCAAATCTTACTTTTATTTGATTAAGCCAAAATTTCAGTTTTCTTTCAAACGCTGCATTTGTTTGGAACATGTTATTAATAAATTGATTTTTTCCTTGAAGTCTCAAATTTAAATAATTCAAATGTTCTGCTAAGTCTACTAAAAAAAGCTAAATATAAAATCCAATCTTGGTCCTCAAATTCATTCACACGTTCCCCTTTTGTTTCCATAAATATTTTATTTTAGTTCTCAAGTCGTAAAATCTTTTGAGCATTTCCCCCTTACTGAACCATCTTACATCTGTATAATAAATAACATCTGCAAATTCAGTGCCCATTACCTTAAGAAACTCTTCCAATTGTCTATGATTAAGTCCTTTTGCTCTTATAAAGCTAATGGCTTTTATAACAGCGCTTAGTACACTTTCCATTTTTAAAATTTTTCCACGTAAATTGCCCTTATGTACAATACAATGGTATGCCGTATCGTAAATTCTCATGCATAATTCGAAACGTAAATTCTCGTAGCATTCTAAGATGTTTTTATTAAAAAAATTTTATTTCAAAATAAATGTCAAAGAATGGATTGTAAATGAAAAATATTGCAAACATTTATTTTTTTAATAAAAATGTATAACATTAAATATTTTCATAATTTGCGTTTGAGCCGCATTTTAAAGGCTTCTGGGCCGCACTTTAGACAAGCGCGATGTATACGAAAGCAATATTTCGTACAACAAATGAAACTTTCTGTACAAGTAACCGAATCCATCTCTCATAGTACATTGTCCTTTAATTTGTATTTTAAAGACCATTAAATAAAAAATGAAATTACAATTGATATTCATTGGATCAAAACTATGTATCTTTTTATCACTCCAAAGAATTATCGAAATTACATTTCACTACATATTATTACATTTAACAATAGTAATTACATTTTTAAAAGCATTTTCAAAAACTTTTGCATCTCTTATTTATGTCTTGTACTCTAAAATTAAAAATAAAATTGTCAATTAATTTATTACGATTTTAAATTAGATATTATTTATGATAATTTTAGAAATGCAGCTTTCTTAAAAATGAAATATTTCCCTTTTAACCCACATTTTTAAAGATAATTTTTAAGTAAGGAAAAACACCGACATTTCCCTCCCACATTTACAAAGAGGAATAAAACTCATCTGAGACTCGTTGATACTGTAGAAAAAGTGGTCATCAGATTCTAAAGGATATAACCATAGTTAAAGAAACCCTTATTTCCGGAATGTTGTAAAAAGAATAAGAAATAAATCAAGCTCGCATTTATAAGTTATTATACGAGTATAGTTAGTGAACTATGAAAGTCAGAATAACACACTGATTCCTAAGCTTAATTATTCTTTCAATTTATTTTTACCAGAAAATTTTAATCACCCCCCCCCTATACCATTCTCATTACACAGCCTTCATACTTGAAAACAGAATTCAAGTATTCAATAAAACAAATACATTTTCTTATTTTTTTGAGTCACTTAATATATAGTGTGTTTCGAAACTCATGGGCAAAAATTTTAGGGGTGATAGAAAATACCTAAAAGAGCAGTTTTTACAAAAGAAATGCAAGGCGGAAAGCAAGTGGTGAATCGCTAGACGGTACTGTAATGAGAAAGGATAAAACGCGAGTTTTCTTAAACCTAGTCATTTCTACCGTAGATTTCAGGAGGCATGGTGACGTACTATAATCAGGAAAAGGCCATGTTTCCTGAAATGTACGGTAGAAATGACGAGGTGTTAGAAAACAAGACTTTTATGATTTCCATTACAGCGCCGTCTCTCGGTTTATCGCTTGCTTTCCACTTTGCATTGTATGGTGAAAATTGCTTGTATAGATGTTTTCTACCCCTTCCCCCTTAAATTTGGCTCTTGAGTTTCGAAATACCCTGTATACCATCTTCAATCGTCCTATAAAATCTACAATTATTTGTTCTGTCGTCGTTGACAACAAGTAATGAGTGTATCAATGATTATTTCTTGGAAATAAAATAACATAAATTTTTTCTTCAAAAGTTGGGTTGGTAAATAAGTGAAGAAAAAGTTTAACGGTGCAAGAGCTAAATGTGGCTCTGCTGCGCCAAACTAAGTGTAACTGTGTTGACAAGATGGAAGGTCGAAAATAGAGAAGGTTCGTCAGGGTATTTAGGGGAAAGTTTGTTAGGGGTGGTGTTTACAAAAGAAAGATTTTAAACCCTATGGAAAATAAAAATATCACAAGGGTGTGTCGAGGTCATACAGTTTAATTAGTGTGAATTCAACGTTACTGTGAAATATATTCAGAAAAATGGGTATGCTTTTGACCATCAAATTCAATAGAAAAAGAATTGAGCCCTTTTTTCGGAAAATAAATCGATTTTCACTATCTCCAGCAGAAATGATTCCTGTAGATAGCTAAAATTGCCTTCCAAATGCTGGTTAAACGTTAGCGTTTTTGCATTCACATTTATCCATTGTTTTTTAAAATACGATTAAATGTTTTGATATTTTTTTTAAAAAGAACTATGTGTATTAGACGTGTTTTTACCCTTTTTTGTCATATGCATTAACTCAAGATTGTTCGCTGTCAGCACTCATCAATCAGATCTCTATGACCGGTTCCCGTCTGAAGACGCTTCTGCTCTTTCTTCTGTCCCCTCAGTTATCTCAAGTATTACCCTATATTAAGGTGACCAATTTTTTTAGAATGAAAAAGAGGCCGAAAGAATTTAAGAAAAAAGTACAGCGTAAATAAATGAAACAATTTATTAATAGAAACAAAAATAAATTAATATTTTTACATCCTTTAATTATATAATTAAACGAATATTTTTTTCATTGAATGAATATTTTTTTGTCAATTTATCATTTTCTAACGATATACATGAACTTTCGGAGCAAGAGATATCCTTCATACTGCATTTTACGGTAAGTGCTGCAGCTAGAGTATCAACACTCAATCTTGATTTCTCATTTGCCCAAAAATCATTACCAAATGAAAAATTTCTTTCAACTGCTGCATTATTTCCAGGGAAGCACAACGTAAATTCAACAAGAATAACTAAATTTTCATGTGGAATGTGTATATTTTTGAAAAAGGTTAAATATTTTCACACCATCTCTTATCAATTTCAACATGTTGATTTTCCCATTGTTCTAATTTATCAGAATTTAAATGTACATTTAGTCTTGATTTCTCCAAACAGATATTGTCATCGATTTTAATATCAGGCATTTCTTTTGATTAAAACTCAACACAATTTTCAACACCTGCCCAATTGCCGGATTTAATTCCTCTATGTTTGAAAATTTTCTTTTTATTATTAAAGGAATAAATTTTCATCAAATCGTGATTTATATTGAAGGATGAAATAGTTCAAAATAAGAATTAACTTTTGCAGCTGAAATATGTTACCTTCAAACTTTTGAATCGTTTTGTGGAAAATAGATGTTTGATTATGAACAAAATACATTAATATCTCCGATAACTCACAATTGAAAAAAGATTCCATAATTTTTGGACTTTTGTCTAAACTTAAAAAATATGAAAGGAGAGGCTCAAATAATTGTAAAGCACGCTCTATAATAGGTGTTAGAGTGAGCCAACTAACTTTTGAATATCCAAAAAGTTTTTTTGTATTGAACATTTGCGTAACGGTTTGGCGCAGCATTTCTGAATAGAGAGATTAACAGATTAGTTTTAAATTATCCAGAAGGAGTACAGGAAAGAGGACACTTTTCGGGGAAGAACTGAACCTACAAAAGGAGGACGATTGGTCACCTTTCTTTATAGAAAATCTATTTTTTGATCCTATTAAAGCAACTTCATGAGCATCGGCGAAGTCTGGTAAAAGAGATAATCTGATCCAGGAAATCTTAATAATTCAACAAAAAAGTTAATAATTATATTGATGATGCCAAAATGAACAAATTTCATCTACTAAGTTTGGATTTTCTGAATAAAGTACTCGATGTCCCCAAAAGATTACGTGTGGCCTTTTGAGCTTTTGGGTCGCTTTTCGGATTTTTTTACCCCAAATCCTCATCCCGACTTGCTACCTTCAGCAGTAGCAGTTTAAATATTTCTATTACTAGTAAGTTACAAAACTTTATATTTTATTGTGTAGTAAAATGGGAAATGAGAGAAAAATATGTATAAAATAATTTTTATTTTTGCAAAATATTTATATATATGCAAATAGCATTATTATGTAAAGACCGATCCCTTATTGCCCTGTTTTACATATATAAACACTAATTCTTATTTTTTTGTTACGTGGCTGGATCCACAATTAACATGATTTACACGCGGTTTTACTACGATTCCTTTGATACGTAATCGATTTTGGTTTTACTCCTAGACAAAAGTCATAATTTTTATTTTTCTTTATATGAAATTCAGATTAATCTTTTCTTCCAATGACGTCATGACTTCCTGTTAAGAACAGGCATTAATACTTTTCTTTCTGTTTTATATGTATTAGAATCCCCATTTCTTGGAAAATGAAAAGTTCCCTATTTGAATTTTTTTTTTTTTGGTAAAAGATTATTTTCAAGAGCTCGAGGTCATTGAGATTAGCTGTACTCTTGTACTCTCAACCATTTTGTATTGGTTTAATTCTAGCGTTATAAAAAAAATTTTAATGTAAAAGAGATTTCTATAATAATTAAAAATAATGTCGAATGGATGTTAACATAAACCAAAAAGGATTATACGAACCAAGGAAAACTTAATGTTATAGAACGAATTGAGATATGCAGAAATTGCCTTTCTTTTACAAAACATTTGTCGTGAATGTTTTATTAATATTTTATATTTATAATTCTTTTATTAAGTATTTTTTGTTACGATCAATTGACTAACACATTGTAAAAATAGCAAATATGACATCACTTCTATTTTCTTGAATTTACTAATTACTCTTTAAATTGACGCAAATGCTCGTAACGCCGAAAATTCATACCGATGCTGGAACATATATTATCGCTGAATTTATATTAATACTGTTAACTCTCATGGTTCACTTAATCCAAGGTTTAGTAGCCACTGACCCCTATTAACGGGTGTTAAGAGATCAGATTGTACCGACAGAAAATTTCGGAAATATCAATGTAATTTTAAGAATAATGTAATTTTAATTTTTGTAATTTTAAGAATAATGTAATTATTAGTATATATTTAAGAATCACCGATAAATTACTTTTGTAATGCCTTTCTTCATTAATTGCTAGACCATATTGTTCCAAAGTTGCTGTTGAAAATATTTTAATACGTAGATTTGTTTTATTTCATTTTTTAAAAAACAACAGTTAATTTCTCTCAAGAATGTTCCATTAATAATTTATGGTTTGCTTTGATTTTAATATCGGAGCGGAATGTAAGTATTGTAATATTTTACCGTTTCCTTTGATTTTCTTATCTAAAGGTGTGTGCCTACCTTTGGAGCACTTTTAAAAAAAATAGAAATTATTGTGAAGCACCTATGTTTTTAGTTACAATGGTCTATAAAATGGTAAATTCAAATGTCATTCTCATGAAATTCTTTTTTATTTTTCATAAAAACATTCATTTGACAATATTTGGTTAAATATTAGTAAAAATTGATATTTACGCTGAAGTTCATGTAACAAATTTCTAATTAATGTATTTCACTTTCTGTTTCAACAACATATTTAAAATACATATATCTGTGTTGTGAAGCAGAAAATTGCAGTTATCCCTAAAACTTAGACCAAAACTTATAAACACAAAAATATTACAAATATATATATATATATATATATATATATATATATATATCACCTTTTAAAATAAAAATAGCTCCAAAATAGATAGTTATGTACTTAAAATCTGTGTTTGTGGTTCACAACATACCTAGAGATGTACAGAACATGCGGTAAAATTTCATTTGAATACATGAAATACTTAAAAAAATTAAAATCGCAGTTTTCCAGAAAATGCAAATCTATAAATCAAAATTAAGTGAAGAAATAGTTACTAGATACACTTACAACTGTAATAAATAAATGAATAAAACTAAATAAATAAATTCTATATTTAAACTAATAAACTAACAAATAAATTTTATATTTAAAAAGTAAACTGTGCATTCAAATCGTTTAAAAATGAAGAAACAACTGTTTAAATGCATTGTTTATATTTCTATGGCTTAGTTCCGGTCTTGAAACATTCCACTTCCGGTCGCTTTAAATTGAACTTCCGGCTTAACATCTGAGCTATAACTTTGTTTCTCTAGCTACCCTAGAAACAAATGCAAACCATTTTTGAAATCGTAAATATGTCTTCTTTAATATTTTATAGCTTCCTTTAATTTTAATATTTAGTTTGATAATTCGAATTTATCGAATAATCACTGATGTTTTTTGGTTATAAAAGCCCATTGTCTTTGTACTCCCACAGCTTGCATATATCGTATTAGAACGCAATAAATTATAAAATGATTTTTATTAGTCAATGGAAATAATGCGACATTCAGTTACGTGGATCGTTCTATAAGTCCAAAGAAATCCCTAGAGAAGAAAAAATTAAAAAAACCTAATTATATACTATTATGTACTATAAATTATATAAAGCTACCACAAAGCTTTTTAGAATTCAAAGAGCTCCCAGATTATGGTTCTGTCTTTCATTAATATTGCAGTCAGCTACATAAGAAATTCGAAGTTTTTTTGAAACACAGTACATCATAACAATAATAAATTTTCATCACATAGTAGGGGACTATGTTCCTTTTAATGCACATTTCACCTTGAAATTGTAATAAACTATGTTTTGAAAATCTTCAAGTGAACTACTAAGACAACTGGAATTTTTAATCAAATATCCTAGACATTCTGTCATTTTTATTACCAATTTGTGTATTAACTACTAATAGATTATTTAAATTCTATTTTAAAGTAATGAATAGCTTCTCATTTTGGACGTAAAACTCCAAGATCTGTCTTGGAGAATTAATTATTTATTAAAATTTATCGTTTTTTAAAATAACAAGCGAGTGTGTGTTTGTGGTGTTCTGATGCGCAAGAGTCGTGTGTGTGATTTTTTTTTAACAACAAAAAAATTTATTATTCATTAAATTGTTGTGCATTTAAATATTCAAAAAAAGTTCTTTGTTTCTGATAGATTATGTGTATGAAAATACTTATTTGTGGTTTTTTATTAAAACAAAAGGAGTAATTTCTGTATCCATTTAGCATTATACAAGGTGTGGCTATGAAATAAGAGACTGAGGTTGTAAAACATTTTATTTTGATGTCACACATAATTACTTATTATCACCTTCAATATACAAACTTCATCTGTTCCTACAACACTCTATGCGAATCTTCCATTGTTCGAAACAATGGTGGAAGTCTCCTCCTTCAGGGCGCTTGCCGCTTTCGCTTTCACAGCTTCAACGGACTCATAACTTGTTCCTTTTAATGCACATTTCACCTTAAGAGAAACAGATAGAAGTCGCACGGGGCAAAATCCGGCAAAGAAGGCGGATTGTCTAATACTGGGAAGCTGAACTTGGCGAGAAACCTTTTGACAGAAAATGCGAATGGCATGTCCTTCCACAATACGGATCGGTTTTTTTTTTCAGAATCCTTTTCCGTTCAGCAAGAACGTGAAAGTAGTGATGTTAATTAATAGTTTGACTTTCAGGAACCCAGTGAAAGGACACAATCCCATGAATATCACAATCTCATTATTACTTTGAATTTAGATTTGCTCATTCTAGCTATTTCGGCTCTCGGTGAAATGAATTATTAGTGCATGAATTTGCGCCAATCCATGCACTCTTCCAGTGCATGGATTGGAGCTTCGTTTCAGGGTCATAAGTAAAAAACCACGATTTTCCAAACGTTATTATCCTTTCCAATAAGTTTGGATCCTTTTCAATGACATTCAAAGTGTCAGTACAAACATTTTCGAGAGCTTCTCGTTCAAACATGAGTATTTTAGGCTCCATTTTGGTACACACTTTTTGCATGTTAAAATTGTTATGTAAAATTTGCTGCACGGATTCTTTGACAATTCCTGCAATCTCAGCATTCGAAAGAATACGTAACCGACAGTCAGATCGAATCAGATAGTCGATTTTTTCGATATTGTCATTTGTTTTTGAAGTGGAAGAGAGACTCGGGCGTGTATTATCTTCAACGTCTTATCAGCCATCTTGAAAATGTTTCAACCACTCTAAAACACGTGAACGTGATAAACATTAATTGTCTCGCACACTTTTTTTCGATAAATTAAAAATTTCAGGAGCAGTATTTTCAAGTTTGAAGTGAAATATTACCACAATTTGTTGCTCTGTTGTTACATTTATAATTTTCCCGTCAATATAAAAAAAATAATTCTAATGCGAACGAAGTCTACGGATATACTGATTTGCTTACAGAAGCGAGAAGCACTGCATTCGAAAGAGAAGGCTTCGCTCCAAACAGTGGGCCGCGGTAGCCTAGTGATCATGGTATCAGATTCGTGGCCGGCGGTTTTCGTTCAGTCGCGGGTTCGATCCTTGGCCGCCAAAGACCCGCAGTGTAGCCGGGTCTGATGCACGTTAAATCTGTTGGGGCCCAAAGTCCTCCCGTTGGGGGTGGTGTTGATGTTAGGAGAGGGGATGCCAGCTCAGGTGTCGTCCTCGTCACTTGATCATGGCTCAAGATTACGAGGTCCGTCGCCAATAGCCCTCGTGTTGCTTCTAGTGCGACGTTAGTAAAAACTAAACAAAACTCGCCCTAAACAGTTGTCGGTTGCCAGCGTTTACGCATGCGTACTTCTTCTGCAGCAGCGTCAGTCTCGTTATTTAATAACCATATCTTTTTCTATTTATTGAATTAAACTATGACAAAAAATTTCGTCGCATTAAGAATTGCTTCATCAGTTTGATGACAAATGGATTCGAATGTTACATATAGTTATTCTGAAAAGGAACTGTGAATCCGAAAATACAACGATGTAGTATTGGCAGTTTTTTTTTAAATCTCATATAAGCTCAATTTTTTTTACAATGTAACTCATTAATGTACTAATTACAAAACATTTTTCGAAAAGATTTATGTATTACATCGATTCGTTGCTCGTTTTTAAGCGTTCAGAAAAAAAAATTAAAACCGTGAAACCTTCATTTATTTTAGCTAATTATGGTGTGAAAAAGGAGAATACACAAAAATAAATTTAACAATCATAAAATATTAGACATAAACATGTTTTAATATACTAGGATCGTTCCAAAAATATCTTAGAAAATCCAAGGGATGGCGATCGTAGCATCGAAAATGGTTTGTTTTTAGTAAGCATCATGACTCACTAGACAGCAGTCTCAGTTATTTCCATCATATGATTTCATTTTTGTTTTGATTGAAGCAAGGAACGTGTTTATTTAGAAAAATGGAAAAAAGTGAGTTTCGAGTGCTGATTAAACACTTATATTTAAAAGGCTAAACACCGAAAGAGATCAAAGCTGAGTTGGATGAAGTTCATGATACATATGCTCCTGTACTTGCAACTGTTTACAACTGTGGAAATGAGTTTAAACATGGTCGTACATCCACCAAAGATAAATGTCATTCGGGAAGTAGGAGAAGAACTACTTACAGTAGTTCCGGCGAATAATTCTGCCGGACAAATTCATTCACAGATCGCACAAAAGAAAAAAAGATCATCTTCCATCAAGACAATACACGAGTGCACACCTGTGTAGTTTAGATGGTCAAAATCATGGAATTAAAAGTTCGAATTATTACAACATCCACGTGATTTGGCCACCAGTGACATTTTTTTTAAATTTCCAAACTTAAAAAAAAATGGCTCAGTTCAGGTCGATTGAAGAGGTCATCGTCCAAATAGATGCCTATTTTAAAGACCTTCCGAAATCCTTTTAGATAAATCCTTCCTTTATAGATGGAATAAAAAAAGTTGAAAAAACGCTAAGAAGTGTGTACAGAGCTAAAAGGAGATTATGGTGAAAACTTTAAAAAAAAAAAAAAAAAAAAATCTACCTAAAATAACTTCTTTTTTCTTTTTCTAAGGACAAACTGAACGATGACCCTCGTATGTTTTTCTACCGAATTTTCCCTTAAAATTTAAATTTATTTCCAATTAATTTTTCAATGAATTATTTGTTTAATTGATAACAAGGAATTAACTAAATGTATTTTTCATAGAATGTATGGCATAATAAAAATTCTAGGAAAAAAAACAAATGGAGTCTGTAAATTTAAAATCAGTTAACTATAAAAATTTACAGTTTTTAGTAAACAATATTTTAATATTGATTATGATGTAATTAACATCAAAAAATGTAACGCTGTTTGGAATACGTTTCCAGTTTTAGAAATAAATGCGTTTAAAATGTTTAACCGAAAATATACATAAATATTATGACGACTTCGATCTCAACAATATTAATTAGCATTAATTTTTTGGTTGTCGTACAATAAATTTTTTTCTGAATTTTGTTCAAAGTTTTTTACTTCGTTTTCTCTTCTATTAGTTATTTATTTTAGAGAATGAAAATATAGTTTCAATCTTTCATACTTAATTACTAAAACGAATAGAATTATTATTTTCTTTTATTTATTGATAATTCTTTTTAAATCTAATAGTAAAACTTCTTAATTTCTTAACTTATTTTATAATTAATTCTTTCTAAATATACTCTCATCATGTAATGTTTAAATTTTTATAAAAACTGTTCTTATATGAGTCACTCAGAAACCAAAGCGGTTAAGTTCATTTTTTGACATTTTCTGACTTTTGTAAATTTCAATGGAATGAATAATGTTTTTTCTAAGTTATTAAAGGATTTACTCATTGCTTCGTTTTTGTAGGTCAGACGGCTCTTATTATATAGTCTAAATATGGTGTATAATAATTTCAAAAACCTCTGTGAATAAGTCCACTGTTTATCAATATTTTTAAAATAAACTTTGAAATAAAGTCTAGATTCTTTTTCGTTCTATATTTGTTGGTGACCCATAAAAACATAAAATTCGTGTTAACGGTAGCTGTTACTTTTACAATTTAGAATAGTTCGAGATACAGACTTGAAAAGAACGCCAATTTTTAGTGAGTTTTATGTATGCACTTTCTTTTAATTTGAAATACCTTAACTTAGGTTAAAACATTAAAATATTACATGGAGTGTTTGTGAAAATTATTGTATTATCAAAAACATTAAATATTTTTTCTTTAATGACAGTAAAGAATCTTGACTTTTAAAATAATAAAAATAAATTTATTATAAAGGTATTATAATATAATTTTGATGAGGATACCTATCATGTAATTAACATTAAAAAAAAGAAAAATAAATTGGCCGAAAAATATGAATCAACCAGTATTGTATCCTAACGCTAGATCAATTTCAAAAGAAACAACACAAATACATGTTTAATTTATTCAAGTATTTGACTTCAATAAAAATGGCTTTTACAGGATATTAAGAAAAACACGTATAGATCAAAATTTAGATTGAGATAATTCGGAAAAAGAGGTTTGTTATGATGAATAAATACAAAACTTGTGACAATAAATGTTATTGTACTACTTTTATGATAATATTTATTATTTTTTAAAATCTTTTTCTGCTGCAAAAAGATATTTGTCCCAAAGTTTTAAAGATCTTGCCATTGTCCCAATAAATGCACTTTTATTTACACATCCTATACGTATCTTGCTTTGTTACAGAGTCCACCTTTAGAAGAAATATATTTTATACTTTTCTGATCAAATTAACAAATCAAAAATTTTAAAAATTAATGTGTCAAAAAACATTGATTATCTCAATTTTCCTTTTCTGGGTTTAATCACATTGACTTCTGAGTAACTCGAACAGTCTTCCCTCTTTTCAATAAACACATGCATCACAAAAATTTAATGAAATTTGTTGTTTGTCGTATTTACTGTTTTGACTTTTCATGTATATTTGGAACATGGTCTTTAGGAAACGAGAACCGAATTAGTCAATAATATTTTGTACATCAAGGCATATGTTTTTGCCTGGTTTTATTTATTTATAAAGATCAAATATTATAAAATCAAAAACAAAATCAAACTTGATTTATAAAGATCAAAATAAATTTTAGTTGAAACCAAATAAATAAAAAAAATTACACCGATCTTTTTTATTCCTTCATTTTTTTTGTCGATATTTATTCGATTTAGAATCATCACAATCTTATCTCTATAAATCTATTAAATTTCTTTCTGGTTGAACATCTGTCTGAGATGGACGCAGTTTCTGTTAGGAATTTTAAAAAAACAGAGCGACTAGATTGAAATATATTTTGTAAAGATATGTCTAAATTATCGTCTGCGAGTTAGGATAGCGTTATTTCATATATTTTTGCTTACAGAATAATTTTTGTAGTTTGTATTCAGTAACAATGGTGTTTCTTTTTTTTTTTTTCCTGCTCCTGTTTGTGAATTTCGTATTGGATTCCAGAATTTCTAAAGAGTTTTATAGAGATGGAATATTCAAAGACAGAAATTATAATTTTCAAAAAGTATTCTTTTATGAAACGAATATATATGCAGTCATTATTCTTATGTCAACCATTTTTTGCCAAGTTCTATAAAGAAAACGTGGAATGAAATAGGTATCCGTTCTATGATTCTTAAATATAAATCAGCGATTCAAGAAAAACAGAAGTTATCAAACAATACATTTACATATTACTTTCGTAAGTGAGCGCATTTTAGAAAAATTTATCCTGTGAGAATTCATTGCCAGAAATTCATACGAACAACTAGAAAAATTATTTGCATTTAAGACATTAATAGAAGAATTTTTTCACACCCTACTCAACCTCAGTTCAGCGCAGTAATTTTTCTTTCAGTATTCTCTACTATCATTCTCCATTAAAGAATGAACTAATATTTTCGCAATTATGACCAGAATGCATTAATTGAATTAATATCATAAGTGATTAGTATCATACTGCAACAACAAAACGAAACGTTGGTCGTAAAAAATACATAACATTCCGTTTTAAAAATAATGACATGAAAAACTTTACCTTGAAAGAAGGAAATTCTTTGAATTTTGGATATAAATCTGAAGTATTCGCGGAAATCCAATGCGAAACGAAGATCATAACTTCTTCACAGAGATGAATAAAAACTAGTGCCATTTGGTGATACTCATTCATTCCGAATTTTTTTTAAAAAATATAAAAAACCAAACGATTTTCTTAAGATAATATTGCATCGATATTGTGAACTTTTTCCTTGTGAAAGAAAAATGTTAATTTTTTCCGACATATGCCATAACAGAATTACGAAATGTCCTGCATTCGAAGTTGTGAAATAGCTTTCAATTTTAGTCGCTTTTTTCGGGATAGCCAATCGTCGAAATAAGAATTTAACAAATACTGTACTATTTAACTTTTATTTCCATTATTTTTTTTAAATCAAGGGTGCAATATTTTTTTTTTTTAAAAAAAATGCATCGATGGCGTGAAATTTAAATTTTCGGGAGAAAAATAACTAATTTTAAATTTACAATCACACAATGTTGAATTTGCCATTTGAGTTTAAATGTCGTGCGCCTTGGCGACAAGCGATTTTTATGTGCGATAACGATTTGAATCTGGCGAATTAGTTTTTAATAACACTGATAGTCATTCATTTTGGAAACTTTTACTTATGTCACGTGTTTTTTCCCTTGATTCATGTTCTTTAAAATCTGTAGAGGAATTTTGAAAAATAGCTGGCATTTTAAAAACACGTTTTTTGCTTTTTAACCATTTTTTACCCCCAAAATCATTTATTGCTCTTGCGATAGCTGAATTATTTGAGTGCTCCTTTAATTGTGTTGATAAATATGTCTGAAAAGTGTAATTTATTTTTCATGATTTGGAAAGAAGGGATAAAGTGCATACTTTATAGTGGTGCTCCGACAAAGATTTAATTTTAAAAAAGAGGTTGGATGCTTGGTTTGCAGTGAATGAATGAATTTATCTACCTTCGTGGAACTATTCTACAAAAAGATGGGGCTTTTTTGTATAAATCATATTGCATAACGTTATTATATGTTGCACAAATTTCTTAGATTATTTATTTTATCCTTTATATTCTATTATAATATGAAAATAAAATGAATATAATGTGTTATGCGTTATAATTATTTTTTTGCATTAATTAATAGAAACAAGTAATGCACACGCACATGCATATATATATTTACTCGGTAAATACATTCTTAATAAAACCGTACAAAAAAATCGTGTTAAAAATACATGCAACATATGGAAAATTTGGATATGTTCCACAATTTTAAAAATATTGTTTGATGAAAAAACTTTAAATATTTTCCCAAAAAACCGTGCAGAAAAATTAATAATGAAATCCATATTACATATTTATAAAACAAAAACAATTCATTTTTATTACAATTTTTTTTTAAATTAGTGTACAGTGAAAATTCAGTCTATATCTACACAACATATAAGAATCTACAGCGCATGGAATCTTTTTTATGAAGATTAGAAGGTTTGAAGAACGTGGTTCTTTTATTGGGTTCAGTTTACAGCAGGCGGATATATATCACAATAATATTCATAAGGGATACACAAAACATACATACACACGCATACTACAAAAGTCTAACTACTAGAGGTTGGGAAGAAAGTCCTATGGCGGCTAGCGCCATCTGTTATGGCAGACAGCGCCATCTGTTGGTTTTTTTGGTTCAGTTCTTTAAAACCATCGGTTACAAATTCAAATTGAAATTAGGAATAAAACTACTAACAACTATTCATCGCTACTTGACAAAAAGCGTGCACATTTATTACGAGCTGGTGCAAAAATGCTATCATCATTAGATGTGTCAGATATGTCTAACAAATGAAGAGTTTAATTATTAACAGCTTCTTATGGGTTTATTTGTTTTTACAAAGGCAGTTATTAATGGCTATTCTTTTTTGTTTTGTTTCTCATTTTGCTGATATAATTTTTGATATCCTGCTGCACATAAATTAAGATAACGTTGAAATTTTAATGCACGCTTTATGTCAGAATCCTGAGTAAGAAAATCTTGTTCCATACTTGTAGCAAATTTCAAGCCCTCGCGAATTAAATCAGTCGTTAACAGCTAAACTTCTCCTTCGACCGTCATTATTTGACTTGAATTATCGAAATGAAAAAATGCATAGAAATTTGTGAAAAAAATATCGGTACATATCAAAATGGTAATCATACATGACAGTAATTGAGATTTTAAAGATATATTTCAAGTTAATAACATGTTAAAACAATTATTTTTTTAATTAAGCTAATGAATATAATCGAAACAGTGACGTGATGGATATTCAGTTTGGCTGGAATCCGAAATGCTGTGTTCAAGTTGAAGTACAACGAAACAAAGAAAAAAGTGATTATAAAATTCTGGTATTCCCCGTAACTCCAGAACACAAAGTAAACAAGCCGTGAAGTAGAACGAGTCATTCACACTTGTGTGGTCATAAACCGGCAGTCTTTTGAATACTATGTCAAAATTCGAATTGAAAAACTGGGGGACTGGGTGCTAGAGCAAAAAATTTGTATAAATAAGTATTTTGGTGAACTGCGTTATTTCAAAATCGTGTAAAAAAAGAGTTGGGTGTATATGTATATATTTGTATATATATACATTCAAACATTAACATTATAGTTATTAATAACACATTATAATTATGTTTCAAAATTATTTATTACCAGAATTAAAAATTATTTTAATAATAAAATTATAATTATATATTAGAATATATAATTTTAAATAATAATTTTTGTAATTGTTCATAATTATAGCAATTGGTTAAAATTCTAAATAATTTGAATTATAAAAGCTTGTAATTAATAATAATTAACAATAATAATAACTTTATGAGTTATAATAATTTATAATTAAATATTATTATTTATTCCAGAAAATTACCATAATCGTAAATAGACTCATTTAATTACGCTTAAATTTGCTATTTCCGTCGTCAGAATCGATTTCGTTTGTGTTTACCATTCCCTTTTAATGTAATCATTATATCTATTCTTATTTAACACTACTTTGGCGACCAATTTTCTTACATGCTTTTCTCTAAGTTGCCAACGGGTACCAGATACTTCATTTTAACGCAAATCTTTTTAGTTTAATAATTGGAGTAGACAATTTCAAAATATTTTTTAATATTGCTTTTCTTTAGTATATATAATACTATTGCACAATAAGCATGTACATTTGTCTTAAAAGAGAACAAAACAGTCTTCATCTCATTCAGCGTTGTAAAATGTTTATTAATATTCTCAATTTCCAAGAATGAACCATTAGAAATATTCGAATCTAATAAAAGAATATACTTATCTTCAGAACTAACTAATGACGTCTTATGAAATGATGGTTTTGCTGCATTCAATCCAATTTAACCACTAAAGTCCTTGGAGCTGTTGCAGTATACGCTAGGATTTTTAAAATTTTTTTGGTGATGGGGCTTTTCATGCATATTTCGTGAAAATCGAGAGATATTAAAAACTGCTTCATAAATATTTATATTTTACTGTTGGCTGATATTATAAAAACAACAACAAAAATTGGTAAATTCAGTACTTATTTGCTATCGCCGGTAACACATACTAGGCAATTTTTTAGCGACAAAAAGGGCACCATTGGCTCCATTTCTATCCATCCTCTTGCTTTTTGAGCTTTCTCTTTTCCTTTCAGTTGCTTTTCCTTCAAATTATATTCCATAATATTGAATACTGCGAAAGAATACTCGAAAAGCTTACTTACTTATCCAGCATTCTGTCAAATCCATCCTATTTGCATCTGAGGCATTCATTCATTTTATGGCGTCAAAAAATGTGACCAGTAATGACCGATAAAAAACGAAAATTTATTGGAATATTGATAAAGTTTATCGAAAAACACATACGGATAAAATTTATTAAGGGAAATTCTTCGTATGCAGCTGAGATGTGAAAATGTTGTTTTCAGATAAATAGAAGTAACTAAAACAAATCAAAATCTAGAGCTTTTGGCACAGAGAAAAGCATTAAAAAACAACTTATAAATAATTAAAACTGATGTGTCTTTTAAGGGTACGAAGACATGTGGAGAAATAGTATAACGCCGAATTTAAAATTCCTTGTATTTGCGACATATATGTTTTAAATTAATAAGTAAAGCTTATATTTTTTGTGCACTTAATAATAGTATACAGTTATTCATATTATAGATCTATAAAAATGAATTCTTAGTAAAAAAAAATTTTGAATAGCTTTTTCTTCTTAGTTGAATATAGACATAATATTTTAGACATATTTGCATTTGGGGTAGCATTTAAAAAGTATTCCTTAAATATACAAAATGTTTTTCTCGTTAAATATAAAACAATACAGAGAAGATAGCGAACTAATTTTTTTGAAGATTTCACAGAATATTTTCATTGAAAAAATTACAGAACTTCGTAATTTTGAAAAAAAAAATTAATAATTTTTCTGTTTTTTTTTCACATAAAATATTATTTCTGAAAATGTTGGTATTACTCAGAGTAAAAGTATTTTTGGGTCGCTGTGTGCATAGGTATCCGTTGTAGAAGCATAACAAATTTGGAATCATATAATCAGATTTGGTACTTACCTGTCATTTTTGCTCACATGTTCTTGGCGATACAAAAAAGGATAATGTCTGTTCCAATTGTAAGCAATAAAAAGATTAAAAAATTGTTTGCAATAATCCAATGCTATTATAAAAGAACAAGTTGATTTAGGACTATTTTTATAGTATTTATTGATGGTTAACATTTCAAAAATAGCCTTTTCACACACACTGAGCGATATTTAATTCATTTAAGATTCTGAAAAAGAAAAGAATGGAATAAATTGTAAAATATAACAAGTACAGAACTTTTATGTATGATAAGGCATGCGTAAAGCTATGGAGATCTCAAATGGTAGAGGATTATAAAGATTAGAATAAAATAAAGCTATTGATATTAAATGTTTATTCTTTGAGTTGAATAAGTCTGCAAACAAGTTGTTGTCCAATGAGTGGAATTGAAACTACTGTTTCGAATTCAGAAATGAAAAATAACTGCAAGATATAATGCGTAGAAAATTCCGCTGAAATAGTCAACTTATAATTTACACGAAGTCTTAAAAGACCTCATTTCGGTACCTTGCGAATAGCAGAATAGGTATTTATTTATTTTTTTCATTACTTCATTCAACCCCTTTGATCTGAAAAGGAGAGTAATTTTGGTGTATTCTTCCATGTTATGTTTGATCCTTCTTTTTTTTTTCATTAAGTTACTTCAAAACATTATTTGCAGAATTAACAACAATAACGATAGTATTCATGAATTTTATGTTCTAATATATTCTAAAGAGTCCTTCGGATTTAAGTATGATGAATTTTTGTAGTTGTTTTAAAATATCATGCAATAGCCAAGGTTTCCCGACATAAACTTTGCATTTAGATTCCTTATCTTGTTAAAAGTTATAATTGTCAGATATATTCCAGACTTTTATACATAATTTTTAGAATATTGCTTTAAAATTGTTTAAATAGTCCATATTATTCATTGGAGACTTTATGAAAAAATATTAATTTTCTCCCTCAATTATTAATGCATATCTAACCTGTCAAGTAATTACCGCCATATCTTACATACGTTTGATATTTACTTTTTAAGTTCTGTGTCACAAATACAGAACTTGACTTCAATGAAAAACATATTCTCAGAATTCATTTCGGTTATTGAGTGGAATGGTTGCATTCTTAATACTGATACAGCCATGCATCACAATCCACAATCTGTGACAGCATTAAATTGCTTTATTTACAATTTTTTTTTCATTTTCTCTGTTTATTATAACTTCCTTTAATGTTTCCTACACTTTAAATTTCTCTCTCTCTCTTTTACTAGTTTTATTCTAAATTTTACTGTGTAGGCGATGATTAATATAAAAGTTCCCAGAAAAGGAAAGGGAAATGAGGTACATTTGTAATGAGATAACTTTCAGTAATATTATCCATTGATCATCTTTCATCTTTCTAAGACATTTATGAGTATGAAAGGGTGTCCTCTTTTGCATCCCAAAAAAATCGTCGCTGAGACCGTCTTCGCTTTCTTTGGAACAGAATCAGCGGAAGTAACCCTTTTTAAATTTTTGTTTAGATTTTTATGTATAATGATGAATACAGGTCTCAAAATTGATGATAACTGATGCGGCGCCAATCAAATTTTGGCAGCCGTATGCTGCCAAGTCAAAATGTACCAATGAATCTGTGTCAGATTTGTTTTGGCGGTGTTTAACAGATGACGACATATAATGGTAACACCAACTTGTCTTACTAACTCTGTCTGGTACTTTTTGTACTGGTAAAATAAGTACTTTTTGAACCACCATCATATTATTCAATGGAATATAAGAGCTATTCACATGTTTCTATACATGAAAACATGTAAAATTACTTAAAATGACTCAAAACATTGTAAATGTTAAAACCACCGTTTAAAATTGGAAGACTATTACGTAAAAATTTATTATGAAGCATTTTAAAATACAGTTGGTGAAATCAAGGAACAAAAATATAAGAAAAATATTCTTCAAAATTTAATCAAATAAATCATCGCTTTCTAATCATTTTAATTTTGGATATAAACGAGGACAAGTACCAAAATTATTAAGTCACTTTATTTGTTTTTAGATTACAGAAACAAAATTGCTAAATCTTGAAGTATCAGGTGATATCTTCTTAAAATAGATTTTCTACGAAAATAATTGAAAAGTTTTTGGAATAGGAAAAAAAAAATTAAGAAAACGTTAACGGTTTAAAATCTGAGTTGGCGTTACAATGATCAAAGGACACGAGAGAGAGAGAGATGGGAAAAAGAAAATCGAGAGCTTGCACTTTAGCTATTGAAATTCCTAACCAGCTAGAAAATTTAAATGCTTTGAAATCGGGATCTCAATTATAGAACACGTTCAAAATGGTGTTGTGACTAAAAAAAGAAAAAGAACGTCTCAATGTGATCGTTAAAGAAATGTGTGTTTCTAGGTATTTGTACTCGCCTCCGCAGTTTTCAGAACAATTTTATTCTATCTCAGCTTTCGGAAAAAGAGAAGCAATATCGTGCCAGGAATAAGATTTAATAAGTAGGAATGCGCGTGGAAAAAAGAATAGCATGCGAAACGAAAAATAAATCTAACGCTATCTAATTTGAAACGGGAGATATTTTTTAATCAATGAAAATACACCAAAAAAAGCTTTCATTCATATAAAAGATATGCAATAAAATATAAATTTAGTTATAAAAAAACTTAAGAAAAGAATTGAAAGTAGACATTTTAGATTTTAATAAAATTTATGAAGTAGGTTGAACCATAAAAAACTCAAAAGGTTCAAAATCAAATGCTAATATTGTATAACCCTTGCCATCAAGGGCTTATCTTCTTTAGGAAAGTACGGAGATCAAGATTCCGAGGCATCCTAATGATCTTTTTCTTTCCCATGAAGTTTACTGTCCGTAGTAAACACAGGTGACATACCCCAAGGATGCCTAAGTGACCCTTTTTTTTTGACCCTTCTTCTTGCTAACCAGTTTTTCTTTTTTTTCATTTTTCTGACGTCTGAGACAGAGTTTCGCTTGGTTTGACACAGAATCGTTGCCATATCTGGCTTTACGCCTTTAAGTTGCATATTATTTAGACTCATTCAAATCGAATCTTAACGTTCGAGAGACTACTCAGCGTGTGGAAGGTGGGGGGGGGGACATGTCTCTGTTACATACACGTGCGCATACACATAAATATATACATATATAAACTAATAATAAATTACAGATCTTATATTACAAAAATAAATTAATAAATTTAAAATGTAAAATCAAAACTATTAACAATGCTATGATTAACTAATTAATAAATATTGAAAATAAATATAATTCTGAAAAAGACCAAGGAAATAAAATAAAGACATGAAGCTGATAATTAAAGAAGATAAAAAGTTTAAAAAATGAAATTAAGTCTTTAAATTGCTGTACCTATAACGTAAGACAAGAATACATATTAGGCCTGTATTTAATTTGATATTAAAGTGCACAATTATAGCAATGTAGTGTTTAAATATATTTAAAATGTAAAATTAAAACTCGAAATTTAAATATATTATGTTACAACAATATTTATAAAGGGTTAGTTTAGTTTAGTTTCTTATTAACGTAGCACTAGAAGCAACACGAGGGCTATTGGTGACGGACCTCGTAATTTTGAACAACGATCAAGTGACGAGGACGAAACCTGAGCTGACACCCCCTTTCCTAACATCCACACCACATCAACGGGAGGACTTAAAGCCCCGACAGATTTAACGTGTAGCTGCCTCGTCTACACGGTGGATCTTTGGCGGCCTCAGGCTCGAACCTATGACTCGACGAAAAACGCCGGCCACGAGTCCGTTACCTTATCCACAAGGCTACCGCAGCCAAGCTGATGCTAATGCTTTGATTCTTCCCAATAGTCTTATGTGGTAATCTACTTATGTGGTTTATTATTTATACAAAAAGAGAAAAATTTCTATCTTAGGAACCTTCTAAGTTCAGTTTAGTTTGTTTTAACGTCGCTCGGAGAAGCAACACGAAGGCTTTTTGCAACAGACTTTGTAATTCTGAGCTTCGTTCAACTGACAAGGATGACATCTGAGCTGGCACCCCTCTCCTAACTTTTACACCACGCCAATGGGAGAACTTCAGACCCTGACAGATTTAACGTGCATTAGCCCCGGCTACACGGCGGGTCTTTGGGAGCCTAGGATCGAACCCGCCACTGAACGAAAACCGCCGGCCACTAATCTGAAGCCATGACCACCAGGCTACCGCGGCCACATGTTCATAAGGGGAAAAATACCACCAAAATGTAAGAAGTAGAAATCAAGAAAGATGAATAAAACAGAAAAGTCAAAAATGGAGATAAGTAATTTAAAATTGCTTGGGACCAAAAATGTAAGTTGTATTATTATTATGGATCGAACTCTACCCATTCAGCATATCTAATTGTAACAAAATGTTTAAAAACCAAATACAAGCAAAATCCTTATTCAAAAAAGTAACTTAACCAAAGAAATTTAAAAAAAAAAAGGAAAAAAAAAAAATCAATTAGCCAAATTAAAATAACCCATTAAAAATAAAATACGCATATTTATTCTCTTAAAAAAGCACAAAACTTAAAAAACAGTTATGAATTCAGTGGCGGATTCTGGGAGTGGATATAGGGGAATAGGCCCCTCCCTGTCATAATTTTACCCAAAAATAAAATAACATAAGTAATTAAGAAACTCTAAGTTTTTAAAAGTGTTTATTTTGTTGTTTTATTTCAAAGTTGTTTGTTTTGAATTCATTCACAGGACCGAATTATCTATCATAATGTAAGGTTTCATTTCTTAATTTGAATTTGATTACTAAGTTATAATATTTAACTTATTTTTAGATTAAATACTAAATAAGCATGATAAACGAAACAAACCTACACAGTTAAGTCTTATAAACGTTTAAAGAACAAAAAATAATTGTGCACCCTTCTTGTCGATTCTTTCTGGATAGGCCACTATATTTTTAGATGTTGTTTCTAAATAGCGAGACTGACGTTGACACAGAAGTACGCCAGCGCCAAACGCCAGTGACCGACAGCTGTTTAGCATGAAGCCTTCTCTTTCGAATGCAGTGTCTCTCATTTCTGTAAGCAAATCCGTATAGTCTTCGTTCGCATGTTATTATTTTTATTTCGCCACAAAAATGATAAGTGAGCAACGAATTTTTATAGAATTTCACTTGAAACTTGGAAAAACTGCTACTGGAACTAATAATTTATTGAAATAAGTTTATGGCAATGAATATTTATCTCGTGTACATGCTTTTGAATGGTTTAAGCGTATTCAAGATGGCTGAGAAGACGTTGAAGACGATTCAGGCCCGAAAGAATTGACAATTGATGATTCACTGCAGGAATTGACAAAGAGTCCGTACGGCAAATTTTTCCATCAAGACAATGTGTCGACTCATTCCACTTTGTCTATCAAGATGTTTCCAGACAAGAACAGCATCTTACTGTTAGACCATCCGCCTTATTCGTCGGATCTTGCGCCATGAGACTTCTATCTGTTTCCAACGGTGAAATCTGCATTAAAAAACAAGATTTGAGTTCGTTGAAATTGTGATAGAGAAAACGGCATGTGTCCTGAAGGAGTTGACATAAGATAACTTCCAGCATTGTTTCGAACAATGGAAGATTCGAATGGAACTTTGTAGAGATAAAGTAGGGAAGTGTATTGAAAGTGATAATAAGTAAATATGTATGATAATACAATAAAAAGGTTTTACAGCGTCAGTCCCGTTATTTAATAGCCACATCTTGCATGTAATGATAACGCAACGCATCAGTTCTCTCTGAATAGCGTCGTCAACGAAGAATCATTTCACATTCCTGGTGGGCGTATCACGTTTTGTTTCTGTCCGCATCAGAAATTAAGGTTCGAAAAGTCCCTTTCAGTCAGTGTGTTCTTGTAATGAAGATGTAGAACTAAAATCTCTCGCCGTCTCTCTCTCTTTCTGTATGTATATATAATGTAAAATAGATACGTGCTTAATTTTACGTCACCCATGGTAAAACGCCAATAATTGTTGGAAAATGTCGCCAAACGGCTTATTGCATGTCAGAAATTTGTGCAGTTAATGTTTATATTCTGTACAAGGAAGTGTGTACAGGAAAACATGAAACGTACCCTTAAATCATTTCAAATTTGTAAAGCAGTTGTTCATTCAATTAAAACAAAGATTTTTAAATGAAAAGGGAATCACAGGTTCAAAGTAGTACATTTGAAAAAGAAAATCGACTCGATGCCTGTGTATATGCTCTATGCTTGTAACCTTTGTATGCACAATAGTATGATTGCCATTGTAAAAAATAATATATAATGATGTGTCAGTTTTATCTAATGTATCAGACACACAATTTAAACGATTTTTTGAATATTGTGTACATAATTTTTAAGTATTTTAGTAGAGCATAAAATATACTTTTTTTCCCTCTCATATTTGAAAATTAGAAATTGTGAACAGAAAATATTAAGATTTTCGTTTATAAATTTCTTGCTTTGTTCATTTCTTTATTTCAACTAGCTATAACTAAAATTTAGCCTCAATTTATTACTATACTGTGCAAATTAATTGGGACAAGCAATTTTTTTTGGTAGATGTGTTTGAAACCACTTCAAACCGATGTTGTCTGTTTAAACGAAGTGTGAACTACCTCAAACCAAATTAGAGTGGGTGTGACTGATCGACCTAACTGATTTTAGTGTAGAAGTACTTACCTATTCTTCAATTGTGAGCCTTTGAGTGAGGCAGTTAGTGGTTAGTGATTGTTCTCTCTTTCTTTTACGTGTTCAAAAATGGATACAACTCCAAGGAAGCGTGCTAAAATTATAGCTCCTAAAGATCTCATTTCTATGACAATTGTGAATTTAAAATGTGTGTGAATTTAAAAAAAAATAGCTTCTGCTGTTGGTGTAGGCAAATCAAATGTTTCAAGAATCCTAACTTCATTTAAATAATGCTGATCAGCCTCTCCAAAAAGGAAAGGAAGATGTGGGCGCAAGCGGAAAACCACTACAAAAATTGATAAAATTCTAATAAGAAATAGTAAATAAATCCAAGGAAAACAAGCTTAGACCTTCAAAGGGATTTATTGGTACCTGGTTTTGATGTGAGTAGCTTAAATGTGTGGCGTATGCTTCTGGACACTGCCGTCAGGCCAGGAGATCAATGAAGAGACAACTTTTAACATCTAACATGCAGAAAAAAAATTTGGGGCAAAAAAGTTCAAATCATGGACTGCAGACGATTGGAAGAAATTAATTTCCATTTATATAATTCATTCATTTGTGCAAGGATACATTTCAGATGTTGTGAGATGAAGAGATTGTGAATCTTTGAGACAGGACCATATCCAACAGACTGTAAAACACCCGATGAAGCAGATATTTTGGGGTTTTCCACGGCAAATGGCACAGAAAGCATAGTTCCTGTTCAAGGCATGATGAATTCGACTGAATTCATTGAAATATTACGGTATAAGATTGTTTCATTCATGAAACCCGTTAACGGAACAATTCGATGATTAAAACAGAACAATTCGATCCTTGTTAAAATTCAAAATTGGTAAAGACTTTTATGCTGGAAAGTCAAATTAAAGTGCTTGACTAGCCTGGAAAATCACAAGATCTAAATCCCATCGAAACCTTGTGGAATATTGTGAAGAGGCGTTTCTGTAAGATGGATTGTACAACAAAAGAACGCATGATAAACAATGCAATTCAAGTGTGGTTTCACAATGAACTCAAGAGCGTATTAATTAAACTTGTGAAGTCAATGCCAAAACGTCTGCTAGAGGTCAAGAGAAGACATACGTCACACTAGAAAATGTATCGTAAATGTATAGAATGTATAAAAGCATTATTTTCTAAAAGAAGTGATTTTTTTTACTTTGTTCCAATTAATTTGCACAGGTATGTATAACTAAATTAAAATTCATTATTTACGTTGAAACGTTAACAGAGATGCATACAAGAGCAGTAAAAACTCAGCAAAGAAAAAACTTCTAGAAAGAAAGAAGTTTTTGATAACGAATCAAAATTGGACCGTTTGCGACAGAAAACAGTAATACGTTGAAAACATGTTTACTGATATCGTATTTTGTTAAAATGTCCGCTACATTACGCTACGTAAGGGCGAAAAAAATCTAAATAAAAATTAAAATTATTGCAGGCGTATTATCAAAGAAAGTGCGTTTAATTGAAACTCGGAGAAACTAATTTTAAAGTCAAATTTCAACATGCGAATTAATTTATTTAACAAATAATGTAAAAGAGTTTTCAAACCAACGCTAACTATCCCTTTCCGAACATTTATGTTAAACATTAAATTATAACTATTTTCGAAATTATTGTATCAAAATTCGGCATTCTGTCTGTACCCAAACTAAAAATTAATTCACAAACGGCAAAAACAAAATTATTTTTATACCAAAGGATCACAAAAGGGGAAAAAAACTAATTTCTCACGCAATTATAAAATTAAAATATACAAAGATAAAAAGATTTATACGTAGTTTTGTAATTTTCTACCATGTTATAAACATGATATGATAAAAATTCAAATTCGAAGTATTTTTAAATTTTTTCCCCTTGTAGCATTCTGTTATTCCCTTCAAAAGGTATTATTCAAAATGAAGAGGCGTTTCATATTAATCTAAATATAGTTATTAAAACGAAGCCTTAGAACGGAACTTAGCCTTATTCTCGCCCCCCCCCCCCAACTCGGATACCCTTCACTAAAAAGGGCGAAATGTCTTTTCCATTCTAAAATATTGATTATGCAAGAAAGAGAATATCCTGTTTGTTACGTCGCGAAATAAGGCGAGAAAAATAATTCGTTGTTGAATTATTCAGTCTTTTCTTTTTGAGTTTCTTAAAAGATTCCTGCCTACCTCTACGAAAGAAATATAGATAAAAGTGTTTTCTTGCTTTTTATCAGACTAAAAATTATTATCAAGAGCTTTTTTATTCTCCTCAACATTATTGATGTGTTATTGCGAGTCTAAATAAAGCACAGAATCCTTAGGTGTGTGTAAAAAATCAATTTTTCATATAATTTAATTGACTTTGTAATTTTTTAAATTTTATTTTGTATTTTAAATGAAGAATAATGTGTGCATTGCAAAATACACTTTTTCTCCTCCTTAAAAAACCTGTAAATTATGAAATGA
>BMAW01037851.1:34224-60231 GCA_019974015.1 Nephila pilipes
CTAAATGGCATTATTGGAAAATGTTCATTGTTTCTTAGCTCTCATAGCAACATTGGTTAGTACTTTAGTTCCTTTAGTTGATAAATTGTCTTAGTTTCTTAGCTCTCAAGGCAACAAAAGAAAAATTTGTCAGTTCCACATTTCTCTTATGGCAAAAATAATTTTTTTTATTAAAATTTGCCTTCCTTTGAGGGCAGCAATGTAAAATTTTCTTAATTTCTATATTTTGAAAGGTAAATTTCATGGTATTGACAATGGATGGTAAATTTTCTTATTTCCATAGCTCTCGTGGTAACAAAAGATATTTTTGCTCTTTTTGTAAATAATGGAAATCTTATTAATTTCGAAGGCTTGTGGAATGGAGTCTGATGTAGGCTAAGGGGGACTAGGTAAGTGGAATTCGACGAAAAATTCCATTTTTACTTTTTAGTATCATTAAACAGCTTAAACTTTTATCTTTCCAACGATGTATCACACTTGTTCATAAAAAAACAGAAGTGTTGAAAATTTTCAATCTCTCTCAGAGCACTTCACAAATTGTTCACTTTTTAAAAAGCCTGACTAATGTAAGCAAACTTCTCTCGTGGAGTGGCAGCCCTCATTTTATGCTTCACATATGTTATTATTTCAGTTTAATTTTTCTAATTTTCTTACGATTGACGAATTGACAACAATGAAGTTAATTGCAATTGTTTATTTTTACAGTTTTTAATTGTTTGTATTGTTCTTTGCGTTATTTTTAGGCATTGAGGATAATAACCTTTGTTGTTGCATATCTTACAAAAACTATAAAACATTTTAAAATATTTTTTCGTGCATTTTGTCTTGCACACTTAGATTGCACTATATTTTCTTTAGCAAATAGTATTTTACTGGTATAAAAGAGTTAGCTAACTTATTTAGAATGCCATGAAGTAAGAGTATATTTAAAAAACAGTAAACGTGTTGGAAAGTCAACCATCAGTGATATTGATACTGTTATTGAATCAAACGATAAATGTTGGAACTGTAAAAGCTCCACAGTAAGCTATTCATTCTTTCGGTGTAGTGAATATGATAAAAATACAGATACTGGATACGAAATTGTATGATTTTTTGTTTGAAGTATGTTTTGGATAAATTTTCTGTTTGCAAAAACAGTAATGGGAGTATATCTGTGAGGTATAAGGCGAATAGCCCTTGCATAAGAATTTCACATCTTTTGGAAATGTTGGATCCTTCAAAATTGAAGCAAGCTGTTTGGGCTGAATGCTTTCATTTGTTGTCCGAGAAATGAAATAATATACATTGAGGAGTAATAACTCTGTCCAACTGGATCTGAAAGCTGATGTGTTTTTCATCGTGTCCAAGAAAAAGACGAAACGTATGACTACGCTAAGCATATATATATTTCTATATCAATAATGGAAGTCACCAAACTTGTATTTAGAGATTTGACAAGAACTTTTAAGGGAATACTTTTATGGGAAAACATAGAATCGTAATGAATCTGAGAATAGTGTCATCTGGACTTGTGTACCAAAAACTGTATTTGTGACATCCAAAACTTAATTTTTGTTGACGCCGTTTCTTGCTTTACTGTAGGAAATGTAACAAAGTGCTATACTTTATGCATCATTGAAATTCCTCCAAGTCATCACTGTGTGAAAAAAATATGAAGGAATTGTAGACAAAAAGAATGCATTATCGACAGAGAAGGGAAACTATCAATTTTTTTTTAAAAAAAAAGGGGGGGGACTTGAAGATTCTTATCATATAGAAAAAAAGGATAATCATTCATACAGAACAGGATTTTAATCAGCAATAAAGTTTTAATTAAATCTTAAAATACAATTTTCTCAAAATATCTATCAACCTTAATAATTCGGTTTTTATTGACATTTTTGTTTTGTTATATTATATTCTTTGACACAGGGGTTTGATTATTTTTTGATTGTTGTGAATCATTCATTTTAGGCAGTGAAATTGTGTCAAATCTGCTAATTTTAGAGTGATTCTGAATAAATAATTAATAAAGAAATTTCTATTTTACTTGGTAAATGGTGAGTTAAAAAAGAAAGTGAGTAGTAAATTAAGAAAATGGTGAGTCAAAGTATGTAAAACATGTTATTCTAACTTTTATAAGAAATTCATAATTCTATCTTGCCTCGTTTCTGAGAAAAAGGAACATAAATTTGGTGAATTTAACATTGGAGAGATATGACTTTCCCATTTCTGTTGAATTCGAATTCACAATTGAAATTCGAAGTTAGTACGTATCGTGGCGTGAAAGTTACGAGAGTAAAGGCTGGTGTATTCTGAATTGAAAAATGCATTTGAACGTAATTGAACTGAAATGCTAATCTTTATTTTCATATGCTAATAAATTTGTTGGTATTCTTTCAAAGTTAAAAATTTATCAACTAAATAGAGGGAGTTATATTAAAAAATTATCAGTTAATGAATTGCGTTAAAAGTTTAAAACTTATCAGTTAATATTAGTTTAGATTCAAAAGTAAAAAAAATTATCAAACTGAAATTCTTCCTAATGATATGAGTGACATAACTAGTTACTGAATAATTTAAGATTTACGGATACACCGTTGGTTTTTCTTTTAAGTGTTATAATAGAAATTATTCTATTATCAATACAATTTCTATAATTCCTTTTTCTAGACTCAAAAAGTTTCCCTCCATTTAATATATTTATGAATTTAAATTTTATTATACTTCAAAAGCAATGTATTAAAAGGATATAGATATTTAAAGAAATTAAATAAAATAATGTAAATTCTTTTCTATGTGTTGTTTGTATCTCCATAAAAAGACTATGGTAATAAAATATTCAACTTGTGACGTTGGGCTATTCACGATTTCCTCGTCACTAACCTTGGGGAACTTTAATCGAGATTGATTGCTGGAAATAACAATTTCTTCCCAACCAAAATGAAACGTGATTATGTTAATTAGATGCAGGTGGAAATAAGGTGAAGAGATTTAGATATGACAGTATATATCTAAAGGGAAATTTAGAAGATAGAGGACGAGTGTGGTTAACTCTGAGCATATTTCTGGCAAGAGGCCGATGTTATCAAGAGTAGTTATGGGCTACAGCTGTCCCAGAGGATTTGACAAATCAAAGCAACCTCAATTGGAAGGGTTTTGGTAAGAGCGTATTATTTCAATAATATCTGAATTGGTGGGTTAATCTCAAGGCCCAGAGAGAGCTAAAACTCATTAAATATTATATTGCATAGTAATTGATAAATAAATAGTTGAGTTGGAACTGACTTGCGTGTCTTTGCATAGGTTATTGACTCTTAGAGTTAGTTATATTTGATTATATTATGGTACAAGAGCCGGGTAAAAGTAATGCAACGTCACAAACTCTGTTTCAGGTGTCGTATACGTCATTTGGCTCTGGTTCAAAATTATGATGTCAGTTGCCAATACCCCTCATGTTTCTTCTACGAGGTGGGCGTGGGTAGTATCTTCAAGTTTTAATATTATTATTTAGTCATAGCCGAGATATATGGATAAAATTTATCCATAATGTTGTAAATAATAGATATTTATGTTGATTTATTTGGTTTCAGGAAGTCGTAAACTGAAGTAACCCGCAGTATCGCAATATTTTATTTATTACCAAAAAAATGATAGTGGGATAGAAACTTTATTTATATTTATTATTCTTAAGACCACTATATAGTCGAAATACAGAGTTATGCAATTCTTCCAGCGTATCTTACCTTTTCTGATACTGTTGTTGTAGTACTTGATAGTATCTCCTCCATTCTAAGGGTTACTTCAATCTACGGCTTCCTGAAACAACAACAAAAAAAATCAACATGAATAGCTCTCATTTCCAACATTAAGTACATAAGAATACAACATTATGTACATAAGAATAAATTAAAATATGCATATTAAGTTATAATTCAGATTCTCTCATTCATATTATGCACATAAAGTTCAGTTAATATTAGGAACATTTTTTATCCCGATACCTCGGTTGTTTCTTTGTAACATTCGAAGCAGTATACCTCCCTCTTAAGTGCGACGCGTTGATAAACAATTAATCATACAAGCTCAGTAAAATGGAGGAAGGTATCAAAACTTCCGAGATGAGTTACCAACAATATTGTATAAATCTAGCGTAATATTAACTTAACGTAACGAAAAAAAGATCAAACATTTAGTCGCAGTTCTTGTTTGATATCAAAGTTCTGTTCTACGTAACCGCTTTGACAACACGAAAAATTTCTTGTCAATATTCGATTTCGAGTAAATCCTGTATCGAGCTGCAGAGGAAAAAGCAATTTCAATCGAGCCGTACAAATCCTGCGTGAGGGTTGGGTGAGGTGGATGTATTCTTCATCTCCCTTTCAAAGAATGTTTTACAACACATTCTTTATCTTTCAAAAATTTCCACGCGGATATATTCGCTTTCGAACTACCGTGGGGGGTGCTCAAATATGATACATACATTCCTCGAAAGTCTTTTTTCAGCTATGCATTTCTCGAATCTGAGCTAGGTTGAAGATTCTTAAGCCTCGTAAAATATAAACTAGTTACTTTAAGTTGTTCTGTATCATAAAGAATTTTTTTTACTGATCAGAATTTTAAAATGAAGAAAAAGATCGGAAACGTAGGAAACACGAGAGAAAGCGGGTTTTTTTTAAAGAAAATTCTTTAAATTAATAAGATTTTTTAAATGATATTTTGAAATTTTTTTATTGAAGTTTAAAAAAATTATTTTAAAACGTAAAAATTTTAGCCTGTTCATTAAGAAATATCTTTGGCGACTTATATTGTCTTCCTTTGGAAACTTAAGCTAATTTCTTGCAGTGTAAGCATGTTTATATATATATACATATATGCAGAGAGAGAGAGAGAGAGAGAAATTCATATTTTAATGGAGACAATGCAACATTCATTTCTGTTATACACATTTTTTTTTTGCTGAACTCCTAATTTCTGTAAGTTAAATTAAAACAAATGCTAACTTCATCAAGTCTTTTTTCAGTTTTGGTGGCAATTGGGAAACAATCATGAATTATGAATTTTTTTTTTGTCAATAAGGTAAATTGCAAGTGTGTGCAGAATCTAGTGGAGATGTAACTATTTGCATTGAGTCTCAGAAAATAAAACTTATCGTACTGGAACTGATTACTATAAATTCTAAAATGATTTGGCATGTACTTTGGTACATTAAGTGTTTTTATGATTATAGTATATTATATGATTAATGTGATTAAAACGCCTGCCAAAATGTAAATTCCTTCTTTTAAATACGCCAAGTAAATGTTTAATGTTAGATATCACAATTATATTTATGATTTATTGAAATTTAAATAGCAATGGTAACCATATAATGGCTCGCGAGCCCCCGAGCAGCTCTTGAAGGCGAGAGATGCGTAAGAATAGAGATCGAAAGTACGACATATTCTTTCTAACCAGTTCATCCCAAAGAACGAGAACGCCCAAGTCAAGAGTCCGCCAGAAGCATGTTCTTTGTTGTTCTAAATTATTCAGAATCGTTTTCTCCTCCCTGCTTTCCAAATGTATAACCATTTATAGCACGGTTATGTAGCGCCCGAGAAGGAATATTACAGGTATTCTCCCCCCTTCAACTCGGCAGCCCACTTTAGTACTGGAAGCAAGCAATCCCGAAACTACCTGTCCAGCAGCCGAAGAATCTCTCTGTCAACGAACAGGGCTAGAGTCACATACCAATGCTCCTTCTACACAGTTCCCCGAACACAGCCATTAACCGAAGAAGGCACTGAAAAGCCTTCGATCGCTCTTACCGCAGCAAGCATGTAATAAGAACGAAAGAACTAGATCTAATGTCAGGGGAACAAGAGTGAAGAAGAAAAACTCCTCCGAATGAGTTCTTTCTGCAGGGAATAAAAGATCTAGTAAATCAGGTCTTAGAACTAGAAGATCTCATTTGTTAGGTCTTCTAGGGCAGTGGTTGGCAAAACACGGCTCTTTGACTCCTCGGCTGCGGCTCTTTCACGAAATGTTTAGTGCAGGCACGGAATATTAATTATGAACTTGCTTTGTAAGAGATGAGTAAACATTTTTGGAACGCCAGCCTACAGAAAAGAGGCACATTTTTAGAAAGCAACAATAGCACGGATAGTGGCTCACAAACACGTGTATCATTATCTCCATCGAATTGCTGCTCGCCGAAATGTATTTTAACTATTTGTAGTTAAATAATTTTCTGCGGAAGAAATTCGACAAAGAAAGCAGCATAGCTCCAATTTTTTTTTCTTTTCAGATTTTATTGTCTTACCATTATTCGGGCGGCCGGGGCGACGACGGCGTGTGGTAGGCGCGAGGTAGGGAGTAAATATTATCTTTATATAAGTATGATACTAAGTTTTATTTAATGTATCGTTAGTTAAACTGAGACATATTTTGCAAAGGCAAGCTCTAGAGTGTACTTTTAATCCTAATTATTTCCATAAAAATGTCTCTACAAATGCAAAGCTTAAATTTTAAGAAAATTGTCTCTTTGAATAAACTTCGGTTTTGTATTGTTCATATTTGGCTCTTTTGGGTGACGAGTTTGCCAACTAGTGTTCTAGTAGATTTACCAAAGCAGGCTGAAGAACGGTAAAGATTAGGGTAAGCGATTCCGAACTGGGATGAATCGCTCCCATAGGCAGGTCTTTGGTTCTTTTGTCTATTTCGTAATCGATTTCCACCCACAAATGGAATCAAAAACTTAATTGTTTTCTATTTAATTGTATTTTTCCTACCTCATTTTTTTTTTTAAAAATTTATCAACTAATTCGAAAATTCTTGCATTTCAATTAGATAGGAAATAAAAAGCGTAAATAGTGTGTATATGATGATCATAATGATGCACAAAAAATTTGCTTATGCATTTATGATTCTCCAGAAAATATTTATTATTGTCAACATGTATTTTAGGGCTTATAATGTAAGAATAATTCGATGACGTTTGGCTGCAGAAGATTTATATATATTGATCCCTCTGGCTTCGTATTTAACCGTATTTTCATCTATTCCGGTTAGTTTAGTTTTTTTTTATTAACGTCACACTAGAAGCAACATGAGGGCAATTGGCAACGGACCTCGTAATTTTGAACCTCAGTCAAGTGACGAGGACGACACCTGAGCTGGCACCCCTCCTCTCCTAACTTCTACACCACGCCAATGGGAGGACTTTGGACCCCGACAGATTTAACGTGCATCAGTCCCAGTTACATGGCGGGTCTTTGGCAGCCAAGGATCGAACCTGCGACTGAACGATAACCGCCAGTCACGAATCCGAAACCATGACCATTAGGCTACCGCGGCCATTTCATTCCGGTCAGATGTGACGTCACAGGGAAAGTTCAGAAAAAGCCTATAACTTTTACACTAATCGAGATGTTGACAAGATTCCAGCATTTTCGATAAACTGCATTTTGTCGCCAAATTGCCAAATGAAGAACTTTCGAGGATACCCTCAAACGGGAGTACAAATGAGCCACTATTGTATAGGTACATGTACGAAGAAATTATATACAGCGTATGCAGTCTGTATGTATTTATACGTTATTGCGATTTGAATTGCAATTTTCAGTTATCTGTGCTAACTTTGAATTTGTGCTATTGTATTGTTTTATGTGTGTTAATTGCTACTTCGAAAGGAAACATTGTACATAACATTGTACACTTGCTAGAGATTCTCAGAATAAATTAGGATTTGCTGGTAAAGAACTTGTTTTTAATTGCATTCAGCTTTCTTGTGTTTGAAGAGAATCAACAACGTAATAATATGTATACAATGGAATCTTTTAATACTTATGAAAAGAGAGTACTAAGAATTCAGACTTCAAAGCAATTTTTGCAGATTCGACTTTTAAGGCTTCCTTCGTGGGCCATTTTGAATTTCGTGAGCGTAATGTTAATCCTATGTAATGCCTACTTTTCTCCTTAAACCTAGATAATTGTATTTACATGAAAGCGATAAAATGCATCAGAAAGAGCAAAAAAAAAAAAAAAAAAAAAAAAAATGAAGGTTTTAGTGAAATTAAAATTTTCCTCTTATTTTTTTTAAAAAAATTATTTTTTACATCAATTTTTATTGTTTGTGGGTTTTCCAGTCAATAAATGTTATTTTACAATATTTTCGAAAATCGGAGAGAAAATGGGATTTTACGGAGATTTTTTTTTTCTTACCATTTCGGATACATTTTTATCACATTCAAATTAATACAATAGTCTTGATTTTGAGAGGGAAAGTTTAAAGTTCATTCGATTAACATTACGCTCACGAAATCAAAACGGCTGGCAGACAGGAGCCTCAAAAACAGAAATTTCAACTTCTTTTTTTTTTTTAAAAAAAAAAAAAAAAAAAAAAAAAAAAATCTTATAATATATTTAAATTTACATTATCAAATGTCAGTGTAACTGATACTTCGTTTCCTTCGAGTCGTGGGGTCGAGTCCCGATGCCTCTAAAAACCTATCATTTAATTGATTCATTGATTGCTTATTAACAACCCACTTAGGAGCAACACGAGGGCTATTGGCGAATCGAACCTCGTAATTTTGTGTCTCGATCAAGTTGTGACGCCGGTACTTTATTAATTATGATCCTGATTTAAAAATTAAAAGACCAAAAAAACATTCTATTAAACCTGTAACTAACAAACACCAGTCTCCTCACGCAAACACTTTAATTTTCACTCATTTATTTATGTTTTCAACCACCGTATGTCTCTAGCTATGCTAGAAACTCCTACCTCGAGTAAACCACATACACACACTGAATGGCAGCCTCCCCATTGGTCGGCTGATAAGTCAGATATATACCCCTACTCCCCTCTGATCAATTCAGGTCAGCCACTCAGAAAGCTTCCAGCCTCTTAGTAACTTTTCATCGTATTATTACACAACTAAATGCTTTTTTTAAATAAATTCATTAATTTATTTTCCAAATTTTATACAATATTAAATTTATTAAATTCACAAACGCAGTTCTGGGCAGGAAAAGCCGAAGTAAAGCTCTTTTTTTAAAATTCTGTACCTGACATGGAAATTAAGAGCATAACGCTCAGGTGCTCCAGTGTGATCCCGTCAATTACTTTATTAATTAATTCAACACACACACGCAGCCATTGTTCCTTTCAATCAAGAATTTATTAAATATGAGACTCCAATTGAAAATACGTAAGAACAAGATAAAATACTTTATTGATCAATGATGGATGGATAAGGTCGTTCGCACTCGGATCCACTGAATGCGTTAATTCTAAGTTAGGATCAACTAATAAATTCCTAGCTTACCAATTCACTCGCTCTGCTTCAATCACTTTACACAAACAGCCGATTCTTATCTTTACACTTCAACTATAATTCTCTTCAATCCAAAAAACTAATTAAGATATTTCAATCCAAAGTAAAAATATCTTTTGACAAGTTGTTATCCCCAATCTCTCTTCATTTTTCTTCAATTATATTTCATTTATATATCATTATCTCTGATACAATTCCCTTTACTTCCTCTAATTTACTTTGACACATTTCATTTTGATTGGAAAGAAATTGTAATTTTATGCAATTCAATTACTAAAAATATATGAGGTTATTGCAGAGAAAATCGCGAATAGCCCAACGTCACAAAGTGGCGATCATCAGTCCCGCTACATGACGGATCTCTGTGACATCAGGATTTGAATCCACAACTCCGCGAAAACAACGCGGTCCGCGAGTTCAGACCATGACCATTTGGCTACCGCTGCCAAAAAGTCTTCATATGAGGATGGTGTAGCAAATAGGATCATGACATATCGGATCAAATGTCCTCTTTACTTGATCATTGCTTAAAATCAGAATTCCGTCCCCAAAATCCTGGATATTGTTTCTAAATGCGACATAAATAAACAGCCAATTATTCTGCGGGTCACATTTTAATGTGATAGTCCAGACTGGATATAATAAAAACAAAATGTTTCACTATCAGGTCCAAAATTAAAATAAAATTATTTAATGTAATTCGTAACACAAGAAGATAAAAGTTAAGATTCTTTAAAGAACTTTAAATTTTTTTCTGTTTTAAGAAATATCCTCAAGCATTTCAATATATTGACAACTACCACGAAATTCCACATGTTCTTACCAGTATAAACAAATGTTTTACTTCACTCAGTAAAAAAAAAAAAAGAGAGAAAAAATATGTGTCACAAAAAGTTATATTAATTGAGACTAAGAAACAGTAACAGTGGATTGAATATTTTTTGTTATTTTAAAAACTGCAATTTTGTGAGCTTTTAATGTTATATATCTTCTACCTTAGAAACTTATTAATATTTACTTTTATAAAAAGAAGACAACACGTACTTTGACTTTCACAACTACTTTTGATAGTAACTTGTTTAAAAAATAATTTTATTTCGGTTTTTAATAATTTTTCCGGTGTTTCTAGAATGATTTCACTGTATTTGATTGAAAGAGGATCAAATATACACACGCTAGATATTATACGAAAGGAAACATTAAAATTAAAAAGAAAAGATCGTTGTATGTTTTAAAAAACTGCTGCATCGGGACAAGATTGATTTTTTTAAATGATATTCATTGAAAATAATACATGATATCTTTTTTCATTTTGAAATTAAAAAAAAAAAAAAAAAAAACGCCGGTTCATTATGTTAGCAGACAACCTCAAAATGCGAAATCAAACAATCATCCGCCATTTTTTTTCCTTTTCGAAATTGTTGATATTTACTAGGTTTCTTGGTTGATTGCAGTTGTAGATTTATAGCACATTACAAAAAAGTTAGCATTTATAAATCTGTTTTATTTGTTACATATTTAGAAGCAGTTTTTAACCCTTCAAGTGAGACAGATCTTCTTGCCAGGATTGAAATCCGTAAGTCAGTTTCACTTTCGAATTTATTTATATTTGAAATGTTAGTAAGAATCAATAATAAATGTTTTAACAGCTACATTTAGAGTACTGCAAGACACAAATGATTGAAAAACATTCTTTAAAGTGATGTTTATGGCAAAGGAATTTTAAGATGAAAAACGACTGACTCCAAAAATAATTTTCTTCACCGAATAAATCATTCTATTGTATTTTGTAAGAATTTAATTAATGTGACAGAAAAAAAAATCATACACGTGGCTTTTGAAGGGAGGAAAACAGAAAAACATCAGAAATAATTTTCTTGGAAAAATTTATGCATAGAATATTTTTTTTAATCTTTGAGCATTGATAATTAAATATTTTCGTTCTATTTTGTAAGAATTTAATTAATTAGAAAGAAGAAAATATTCTCTTATAAGTTTTCGCATTCATACTTATTCATGCTGTTCTTTCAGTATTTTTAGAATAACATAGAATCTCTCATAGATGAATCAAACGACTGAAAAAACACGCAAAATTCTTCTACAGAAAAGTCAGCATGGTTGCCTTGGTATATTATATTAAAACTGTTCTAAGTGATAGCAATGCTAACACAAAATAGAAATTTAAATTAAAGCAGTTATTCGAAAACAAATTTAAAAAGTTACAAAAGATATGTAGTTGCTATGAGATTCTGAAGATCAAACAGTTGAATAGCAGTTTTAAAAACCATTTTTTCACTGAATTATTTTTGAAAAATAACTTAAAAATGAATTCTTGGCTTATTTTTAATTATTAAATAGAGAAAAATTCAAGCACATTATAAATTCAAATATATTCTCTGTATTTTGTTTGATTCATCTAGCCATATCATCTTAGTTTCCTGTTTTCTTGTATTATATTCAAATTTCATGTATCATGTCTTCCCTTTATTTCCTGATACTGCTTCTTCTCATGGCTATTCATTTAGATTGAGTATTACAAAAACTAAATTGAAATATCAGATAATTTTCAATGACTTCAATTTTTTCAACCTCTTTGTAGGATTTTTTTTTGTTAGAAGAGAAACGATAATTGTATACGTATATTTTTGTATTAACACATTACAACAATATCGAATAACGAATATATAATGTGTATGATAACAGGTCAAGTACCAAATATATTAATATCACTTTTTACACATTTCGATTCATACTAATATAATGTTTTTAAAAATATATTAGATCACTGGTGGAAATTATTTTGATCCATCATACAATACTGGTTTAATTTAGAAAGCAATGCTTTAAAAATAATTATAGAAAGATATAAAATTCAATTCTTTAAAGACTTAAGCAACGTTTTGGAAGTGGTAAAATGTGTAGAGATTACTCTAACAAACATCTATTTAATAACTTTTCCTTATAAAAAGGCTTTGTTTTTTTTTTAAAAAAAAATTACTAAATAAATAAATATTAAACTTAGATAAAAAAAAATAATAAGTTGAGAAACAATGTAATACAGTATAATATCATGCAAAGTACGATAATTGGGCAACCGAAGTATTAACTACTTTTTTTTAAAAAAAAAATATTTTGTAACAGATATCAGTAATGAATTTCTGATTGAATTTATTTTTTATTTGCAGGTAATTTTTACTTATTTTTTATAATCTGTTGGGAGATTTTTCATTGTAGTCGTTATTATCTTGATGAAATAATGCAAATTTTTTAAAGAAATATTTTCCAGAGAATAGAGGGGAAAAAAAAGAAACTCTTATGCATATGTTTCACAGAAATATCATTTTACTTATCCCATTACAAAAATTGAAAAATGTATTAAAACACTTGAAAAAATAAAATCAGATTTCCCTCCAGTTTAATTTGACTTTTTATAACATTTAAAAAGAATTATGTATGACTCCCAGGAATTCCCGGAATTTCTGAAAGAAATTAATATTTTATACTGAATTTCCAAGAAAAGTCAGGGTAACAAGAAAATCTCAATTCAGATTTTCTTTTTCGAAAAAAATTTGCTTACGACGATAACTGTATCCTTTTAAATATGATAACTCTAAGAGATATAGATTTCCTCAATAGATAAAAGGAAATTTTAGAAATTTTGTTTCTATCTTTTTTTTGTAAAACTATCCAGTTTTTCGTTTTATGATGAACATTATTTATAATATATTTATCATTTTCAGAACACTCGCGGATGTTATTTGATTTCATACAGCAGCCGTATTTAATTAAGTCACTCAATTTTCTCTGCTTTATCTACTGTAAAAATTTGTTTTCATTAAACATTATCCTCAACTGATTCGAAAATTGATATCTTTTTAAAAAGGACATAAATTTTTTCAATATCTCTCTCTTTTGAAAATTCGTTATATTACTTTAAACAAAAATATGTTGAAGAAAATTTTTTTTTCTGAGTCCTTTCATAAATTCTGGTTATTAAGGTTCCCGTCTACAGGTCATTTTGATTTCGTGGACATAATATTAATCCTATGGATTTTCTTCTACCTTTCTCAAATCTTTACGATTTGATCTATTTAAATGCAATAAAGTGCATGCGAAAGAGCAAAAAATAATGAAATCTTCTTCGGAATTACTTTTTTCCTTTGATTTTAAAAAAATATTTTAAAGACCGGAAAACTCACAAAGAATTATTAAATAGGGTAAAAATATTGTTAAAAATCGGAGGAAAAAAGTAATTCCGAAGACGACTTCATTACTTTTTGCTCTTTCGCAAGCACTTTATTGCATTCAAACAAATCAAATAGTAAAGATTTGAGTGCAGAAGTAGATATTCCATAGGATTTACATTACCCCTACGAAATCAAAATGGCTAAGATTAAGAAAATAAGAATTGCCAATCATTATTAAACATTACTAGTGTGCACACTAATTTCGTTTTCTACTGTAAGATGAAAGGCTCTTCTATCACATGACTTTATAGTCGATACTTATTACAGAATAGATTACCATCAATATAGTAGATCGTAGAAAAGTTATAAGATAATAAAATAATGATTGATTGTATTTTGAAAGGACGCACCATAACATGTATATTCTATAAATATATTTTATACATATTGAGAATGAGTCTAATTGAACGAGTAGATTGATTTAATGTGTGAATGTTAATGCTTAAAGAACTTTAGAATAAGTTTAATGCATCAGCGCCTCTCGGAATGGAGTACTACAAACCGTTAAGAAATTAATTTTTTGTTCACCAGTTTAACTTAGTATTACCAATTTGTATAGTTCGTATAAATTCTTATTATTTCCAGGGTGTAGTTAGTATTAGCGCGTTTTTTAAGTAAATACGGTTTTGATGTTATAAAAAATGCCAAGAACAGTTTTTTCTGCTATTTTATTTTTATAAGAAAGTCTGTACCTTAATATATTATTCAATCTAATCACCTCCACTATGTAGGCACTTATCATATCGTACAAACCAGCTTCATAGAAATCTGCCACCTGTTGGACTAACCACTGCAACATGGTCGTTATGGCATCATCATCATCGTGATCTGCTGACCGCTTAAACGCATTTTCTAGTGAAGGAACAAGTGATAGTCACTGGATGCTACAGATCAATGTTATATTGAGGGTGAACAAGTTGCTCCCTTCCATGTAATACGATGAAATTTCAATTCGATGAGTCACATGTGGATGAGCACAAAACAATCCCTTTACAGAACCAGTCACGCCTTTTGTTTTGGTTTTCCTCTATCCAGTTTAGTCAAGGTGGCACAATATATTACGGTATTTATTGAGTCACCCCGAGGTGAATAATCCATAATCAGCACTTCATGCCTATCCCAAAACACACTGCACATGATTTTGCATGTTGGTTGAAATTGTTTTCATGAACTTAATTTTTTGGGGTGATATTGAATGCCTCCATTCCAAGAATCTCTGTTTTGTTTCCGAAGTAACATGAGTTACATGTCCCCACACTTCATAAATCTGCTGACGATTTTCTGCAGCTTTTACGCCTTTTGCATGCCGAAAACGAATCATATCACGTATTTCAAAATAGGCAGCATTTTCAATCGCGTGAGTCATTTTTCGAGAGCGCAAACAAACGTAAACACGGACGAATGCTTTCCTGCTGGAGTCTGTTACTAGTCTACAGAGATGGGTAATCAGTATGGTAGCGTCTCAGTAGCGCTGTAGCTGTCACTTTTAAAAACTGTATTTATTTTAAAAAACGCTTAGAATTTTTACTTATTACTTACAGATTAGTGTTACTTTAGCTATTATTAAATATTACTAATTAGTGTAATACTTAACATTTATTTAATATTAAAAATTAATAATTCTGTTTAATAAATTAGTAAATAATAATTAATTCATTATTTCTGTCAGAACTATCATTCATTTATATGACATTAATATTTATTCTATTTACTATCAAGAATTTCTGATGTAATGGTAATATTATTTAGTTCTGTTATATACTAAAATGACAAAAGTCATGTGATACCTCCTATTGTCCGGTGAAGGGCAGAAACTTGGCATGGCATTGACTAACAAGTCGTCGAAAGCCTCACGAAGAAACATTCCTCAATGTTGTCTCTACAGTTGTCCTTAGTTGAGAAATTGTTGAACCTGCAGGATTTTGTGCACCAATTGATCTTTCAATCGTGTCTCATATGTGTTCGATGGGATTCATGGCTGGAGATCTAGGTGGCAAAATTATTGGCTGGAATTATTCAGAATGTTCCTCAAGCCAATCGCGAATGATTTGGAACGGATGAAATATGCATGGTAATCCTGGTAAACTCAATCATAATATGGGAACAGGAAGTCTGTGAACGACTGCAAACGGTCTTCAAGCAGCTATACATTACCATTTCCAGCCAATTATTGGTTCAGTTTGATCAGAGGACTCAATCCATGCGTGTAAAAACAGCCCCACATCGTTACGAAGCCACCACCAGCTTGTACAGACTTGAGGTTGTCAACTTGAGTTCATGGTCTCGTGCGGTCTGAGCCACATTCAAGCTTTACCATCAATTCTTAATAATTGGAAACGTAACCCATCTCACCAAGCAACATATTCCCTATCATTTAAGGTTCAACCTCTCTGTACACAAGTCCTGCAGATGCGATATAGCCAATGACGTCGTATTAGTAAAGTCACATCATTTGATCTTCTGTTGCCATATCCCATCAACACCAAATTTTGCCACATTGTCCCTCGTTGATTATAGCTGTTATTTGATGCATTGTTCCTTGTACGGTAACACTGACACTATACATACGTCTCTCATCTCAGTAAGAAGGGATCAGAAGCCTTCAGACTTTCAAGTAACCGATTTTTTTGAAAATAATATTTTCATGCAATTTGAATTATTCTGAATAATTTGACACCAACTGTTTTTTGCTATTCCTATTAGTTGCAAAGCCATAGCCATTCAGAGTGAAGTCACTTGTAGCGGTAGATTTTAAAATTAAGATTTTCTTATAATTATAAAAGTTTTCTTACTAGATTATAACTAAAATAAGTTTTAAATTATTCAAAACTTTAACTTTACTATATTTTTTCCAAATTTTTCTTCTTTTTTTGACATAAATATATAAAGAAGCATTAGTTATAAATAAATGATGACGGTTATGGACCTTTAAAAAGTTATTTTGTGTAACTTAAACCTAAATTTAAGTCAATAATATTTTAACAATTTGTAAATATGTGTATACTTAAAACACCAAAAATGTCGAAACAACTGCAATAGGCTTTGTGTATGACATTTGTGCCATACAAATTGAATTAAACCAAGCTAATACTATATACTATGTATTTATAAAATAATGACTTAATTATTATATGAGAGGCAGTTTATGTCGGCTATTATAGTGGGTATGAACTTATTTAATTTTTTAACTTCTAATTGATTTTTCTCAAAGCATGCTTTTCTCAACTTTCACATAAAAAGTATGAAATACTAATTGTTAGAAATGGATGAAAGTTTGTACATATCTTCTAATTACTATTCCCTAGAACCTAAACTTGAATTTAAAAGTAATTTCACAGAATTATTATTCTTTTTTTAATTTACAAAAAATTAAGCAATTTACAATTTTAATCTTTTTTAAAAAATTAATATTTTGAAAAAAAAATACCTTCAAGACCTGAAAGCAAATGTTAGATTTAATTTGAGACTATTTTGGTGGAATTCGTATAATATTTGAACTATGCGTTTAATGTGAAGTGAATCTCCCATTTCTTGGGGGGGGGGGGATTCAAATCTTCAAAATATAGCCATTAACTTTTTTTTTCAAAAATAAATTTTTATATTTAACTAACGAATTATACGAATGAAAACATTTTAAACTCTTAAAAAAATTTCAGCCTTTTCAGGTGATTTTTATGCTTAATACAGAAGTCTAAAAAAAGAATTTTAAACACATTTTTCGAAAGTTAAAAAGGGCCCTGAAACCCCTTAAGTAGATACAATAGGCCGTAGCGTTGTCCATGGTAGGAAGTAATGCCTGAAATTATACATTCTCACACATTCTTGACACTGTGGATCGAGGAATGTTGTATCCCCTAACAGTTTCCGAAATGGAATGCCCATTCGTCTAGTTCCAATTAGCCTTCCGCGTTCTAAAATCTGTTATTTGCCGTAATGAGGCCGCTCTGAATGCTTCTCACGTGAATCACCCAAGTACAAATGTGAAAGCTCTGACATTGCATTGCCCATTTATACATTTCTTACTCAATGGTACAATTATATAAACATTTGCACATTATTATCCCATGAATCTTAGTACTTCGGTGTATATTTGCTTAACGATTGCTGAAACATATTTTTCGGAATTATTTATTATCAATATTAACTAACTAAAGAAACACAATTCTAAAATGTATTTTATAAAGAAATTGTACATTCTTTATTACGAAAAAAGTACCGATTTCGTCACATGGGAAATTCAAGATATTAATGGGGGAAATGTTCTTAAAAAATTTAAGCAGTCACGCAAAATGTTCGTTCTAGTCAAAATAAGAACGCATAATACCGGAGTAAAGAGTGTATAGTGACTCAATTGTATAGAGAGTATATTCTGATGACGAGTGTGTAGTAAGTATATTCTGATGACGAGTGTGTAGTAAGTATATTCTGATGACGAGTGTGTAGTAAGTATATTATTAATGACTAAATATTTATTTGCTCTCCACTAAACTGTCAAGAAGAGCTAAGTATTATGAAGGTAGTTCAGAAAATACCAACTTTTGACGACATATGGCATTGCTACAAGTTAGTGGTACCATTGGGTGCTGCCATCTATTAAATGTCATCCAAATTTGATGTCAAATCATATGATAACAAATTTGATAATGATTCTTAACATAATGAGTAGCTGTCTGTAAGAGCGTCGACCTAGTTATCGGAAGATCTCGAGTTCGACTCCCACGCCGACCGAAGATCCATCGTCTACTCTAATAGTGGCTGGTGCACGTTAAATACGGTCGAGGTCAGAAAGTCCCCCAAGTTCCCATGCAAATTAATACATCTGGGGGCACTGGATAAAGGTTGTCCCGGGATCCTGATCTGGATCTAAAACTCCGGAATATCTGCAATAGCGTTGCCATCTGTTAAGGAAAAAGTCGAACTTCTTCCTCTGGAGCCAAGGATCCTTGTATCTAATGAAACCGCAACTCTCAAAATCCTTGCCATGACTCGTAATTTACGGATTCATGGACTTCCTGTGATGATACTGTCCAGCAAAGTGATATAAGCAATATTACAAAAAACAACAACAATGCTTATCATAGATTGGACATGGACTTAGAATGCCATCATATGATAACACATGAATTGCGCTGATACGGGGAAATGGAAAGACAAAAGACCAAGCGCCACATTGTGTCGCTTGGTTTTGTCGAAGAAGAATCCATTTTGATGGCCAGGTTGGAGAAGTGCTCGGGAGGCAGCGTTGGATTGAGTTGAATGGCATGCAACTGTTGTGGCCTCACGCACCAGTTTCGTATGACTAGAATCGATCATGATGTTGATGAATCTCTCTACAATACGACTCTTAACCTTTCCGGTCCGCCGCTAATCGGTGTATTTACACATACAAGCTAGCTTCATAGAGATGTTATTTTATGCTTTCTACTTCAATAAACGAATGTAGGTTATCGACACAAAGGAGTACATTTGTTTGTAATTACATGTGTACGACACTTCGTTTACTTGTACTTTATTTCATTTTATACGATATTACGATGTGTTGCTGTTTAAATCCGTTATTATTAAAGTTTTTTCAGTAATCTGGCATTTTCGATAATCCGGCAGTGTTCTGGCCCGACATCTTCCTCTGGGTTACCAAGAGATTACTGAGTAATCTTTGGTTAGAACGCGAATTAGTAACCGCTTCACATCCTTAATAAGGTTTTGATTTGAATTAGTTTTAAGTAAAATAAATATAATTTTGCTTGACAGACTACTTTATGATTGATTAATTTCTAAACGTCGATGGCTCAGAGCCCTAGTAGAGAAAGTCACAAATTAACCAAACTTTGTTTCCTTATTCTTCAATTCAACCGCTTTGGATGTTCTGGATATAATATATTTCAGAGCCGATCGATTTATTATCTTTTCTAGAGCACAGAGATATGGAAACGTATCGTTCATCGATTGCCGGATAATGACATTTTTACATGCTTGTTGTCAACAAAATCATAAAAGAAAAGCGCGTATACTGCTAATAAATGATACTCTATTTACCTTGTTATTTAAATTTCATCTTTTTCCTTGACATGAATGTCTTTTCCAAATACAAATAGCGGTTAAAGAAAAACATCGGAAGCATTATTCAGGGTAGCAAGCTTATAAGCGTAATTATTTATTTTGGAAGATTAAATAGGTAATTATCTATGTATTTTATATCAATGCAAGAAAATGAATAATCAAGCAAAATGGTTCTTTTAAAAAAAAATTCAAAAGCACTTCAAGTCAATTAAAAATGAAATAAGTTACAATGTATAATGTCTGATAAAAATGCTTCAGACAAATATTTTAGAGCAGTTATATAGATTTGTTAATTTTAAAATAAAATATCGCACTAAATGGTAACTCATTTTTATCTGTTTTAAATTAAATAGATAAAAATCAAAGATTAACAAACATTTTTGTTTTAACACTAAAAAAATTAAAATTGGCTTTTTTCTTATTGGATTTCAATATGTGATAATGTTTATTTTTTTTTTCTGTTAAATTCTCGAAAAAGTAGAATTATTCAAAATGAATATTAAGGCTCCCGTCTACCCTCCATTTTGATTTCGTGGACGTAATGTAAATCCTATGGAATGTCGACTTTAATTCTCACATCTTTATTATTTGATCTATTTGAATGCAATAAAGTACATTTGAAAGAGCCAAAAATAATGAATGCTTCTGTGGAATTACATTTTTCCTAAGAATTTTAAAAATATTTTTTTTTCTTATTTTAATTATTCGTTTTTCAGTTTTGCGGTCTTTAAAGAATATTTTCAAATATTGTTAAATATCGGAGGAAAAAAGTAATTTCACAGAAGCATTCATTATTTTTTGCTCTTTCAGATGCACTTTTTTTGCTTTCAAATAGATTAAATAATAAAGATAGGAGAATTCAAGTCGAAATTCCATAGGATTAACATTAAGATGATGAAATCAAAATGGCGGGTAGACGGGAGCCGTAATGCAAGCTTGCTTCCGAGAACCAGGCTCCACAGAAGCAATTGCTATCAAGAAAGGAAAATACTTTCTTCAAATTCCTAATGCATTTTTCCTTTTACAAGCAAAACATTCTAAAGTGCAAAAACGTTGCTAATGTTAACAAAAATAAATAAATAAAAAAAAAAACATGATTCTGTCATATAAAATCAATTATTAATTCAAATATTAAAATAAGAGCAAGCGAAAAGTTATTACCGTAGACAATAATATTTTACTAGGATGTTAAAATAAAAGCAGACGATAAAATATCAAATTAAATAATAAATCTTAGCAGCGTAAATAATCTTCAGCAAACTAAATGTAATTATAATCATATTGCATTATAAAGTCACTCTTTTGAACCTAACACCATGTATCCTTTATTATACGTCTACGTATTTTTGTCGTCATTTTCTTAAAACAGCAACATGTTAGTACATATTAATAAACTGTAATCTTTATTGAAGGCATTATAAACATGTTACATACATTAATGCATCGCGAGGCTCCTATTAAAATAAATTGATTTATTCTTAGAATCAAGACAATAAAATTATTAGGTTACAGTGAAGCACAAGATGTGATTTTTTGGCGACTTTAAGATAGCTCGCCAAACTAGTTTTATGGTTACCAAAAAAACCATTGTCTCAAGGGTTAGGGAAAAAATAATTAAACAGAATAAAATGGTTATGGGAAAAGAAATGCTCCATTTGGCGATCACTCAACAATTCAATTTAAAGAAACGCCAATAATCTAAGAGGATGAGACAATACTTTAAGAGCAAAATCAAAGGATGTGCTTCAGCGTTGAGGGCAAGAGGTCGAGTCCCATCCTTTTTGGCAAATGCACATCGGAAGTTATGATTTTGATATCATATTATTATTAGCCAAAGAAAGATTATTAATAACTTTAATTATTAATATTCTAAGCTATTGGTTGATTGTTTATTAACGTCGCTATTAGAAGCATTAAGAGGACTATTGGCGACGAATCTCATAGTTTTGATTCTCGGTCAAATGACAAGGGCAATATCTGAGCTGGACTGTACTCCAAATTTCTACTTTGGACTTTGAGCTTTTACAGATTTAACGTGCTACATCTCCGGTACACGGTGGGTGTTCAATGGCTTCAGGATTCGAGCCCCCGAATCAAGAAAACAATGTCGGCCGCGAGTTCTCGACCATGACCATAAGGCAACCACGGCCTTATATTTTAAGGTAATTTTCTTAATAGTTGTCACAAAAAATTGAGTGAAGGGATACATAATATTTTTAATTAATATGTTTTGCGTCTGAGAAATAATTATCTTTCTGAGAAATAATTATCAGTTCCTCAGTTGTTATTCTTAGATACATGAGATGTTTACCGATTTTTCTCCAACTATACTCATAATTGATGCTCGACTAAAAGTCAATAATATGATATGTATCATACATCGACCAATTTCATATAATGAAGCCATAATTGCGTGTGAGTTAAATAAAACTACATCTGATTTCAAGAGTCGTAATTCAATACATCATTATTGGAGGAGTTTCGCATTGCTAATGAATCTATTCAACAGATCAAAATACTTTCTCAACATTTCCACTCATAATAAGTTCAAAATGAAAGGCACTAATTGCAATAAGATATATACTGAAAAATAAAGTTGATTCAGGGGATTCATTTTTTCCCCCAATACGCCCTGGATCTGAAAAAAAGGATAAAAAAGGAATGAAAATGAGACTTTTCGATGAAATCATAAACAGCGCGAATAGAGATGATTAGGAACCTTTTATTTGGATGAAAAACAAGTCTGTGCGGTAAATTGAAAGGGTAGAATACTATTTATTTAAAGGTGGTTTTTGAACGATATAAAACTTTAACGCATTGGTCAATATTGTATAAATTCTTGAAAATGATTATCATATTTTCGAAAAAAATCACGAATAACAATGCAGCCATTATTTATTCTTTGAGTGAAAAAGAAAGAGCAATAAATATTAATTACAGCCATTCTAGTTTTAACTCAAAGATTTATGAGGTGTATGACACAAGGAACAATATTCTTTTTTATGAGGAATCAATCGGTTCGATTCATGTAATAGATTCAGCCACGTATTTTCAACCAATCTGTTCATATGCCTCACTATATATATATATATATATATATATATGTGTGTGTGTGTGTGTAATGTGCGGGTATTCATAATGATGATACTTCGGTTTATTCGAAGTTATTTATTCTTATTTACAGTAATTATGTACAGACACTTAAGTATGAAATTAAAGAAAGCGTAAATAGTATCTTGATCCAATAAGCGTAAGTAGTTCATTCCAGTGAGGTTGTGCTCCGTGCACTTATTTCGTAAAACGTTTTTAGCGGTGATATATCTCAGACACTCCGTGTGCCCACTTCAACCTCGTAATGGCGTCTTCCCGCGCAAACGTCTTCTTTCTCCTAGCGGAATGTCGCCGAGTCAGTAGCAGCGCTCTCTGGAGGTGAGACGTTCTATGGCCGCGTTCTGGGCGTTAAGTCGAAGTTCGATTTCCACATATATAGCCAGCTTTAGTCTTTTACAAAAACTTTAAATAAAAACATGCTTATTAACTATGTTATAAAAACATATTTGTTTTCTATTATTATTATTTTGTTTTGAAAATTTTTTGGCAAAATCTAAATGAAATAAAGCACATTATTACTTAATTACTAAATACAAAACTGTACTCTTGGAGTTTATAAATACGTCATCCTGTACTTCATCGGAAAACACGTGACTGCATTTGTTATGTATCTTTCATGAACTGTCCATTAATTAAATAAGGATTGTCAGCCACGATTTCGCTACCAAGAACCTTCGGCTACAGCAGTCAAAAATATCAAACAGTTTACTCTCTTAAATGACGATTTTATTGCTAAAACTTAAAGGATTTTCATAGTAGACAGAAGCAGTTTTTCAGACCACGTTTAATTTAAATTTTTAAAATTTAGTTTAATGACCTTTAACCATAATTAGGTGCCGTATTATAAAACGATAAATTAACAATTTCAAACCTTTGGTAGAATTAGGAAAATTTCCTGGATGTGTGGGAGTGAAAATCAATCCAGCACATCCAGGATAACGACAAATGTCACTTTTATTCTTAAATCTTCAGGATGACACACAGATAGCAGAGCTTAGAAAATAACAGCACAAATAGAAAACAAGCACTTGAACAGATTAGTGACACAGATACAGGAGCAACACAGCCAAGTAATAACAGTCACAATTGTATCAACAACGTTCAGCTCATCAACTTATTAGTTCACGTTACGAACGAATCTTCGCCATAGTACTCTGCACTTCCAGGGCAGATTCCGACAATTCCTGGAAGATACACCCTGCTTCTCCGCAGATTCACCCGGTGCGCTTCTCTTCCAATTGCCGAAAAACTTCCAATCGATTTCTCGATCGATCTCCGTTACAGAGCTCCAAAGACAAACTGATTCCAATCTGTCAGGCCCTTGGCGCACTTTTACTGTCCTGGCTAGGCGTGACTTCACACGGAAAATTCATGAAAAGTCCATTTCTTCCCAAACGATATTTCGCTTCAGTTCCAGCACATTCGAGATCTTTCGATTTGTCGCCAAAGTCATCAAAATTATTGCCAAATTCGTCACCAAGACCAAAGGATCAAAACTTAAACTTCCCTTACTGACTGGTCACATCTCTGAAAATGTATCTTTTCCTTTAAAAGAGAACCGTTGTAGGTAAACATCAACTCCTGCTAATAACAGTAGATTAGGAAGGCACCAGAGCTAGAACTTTATTTTTCTGATGTTAACATACTTTTGACTGTATTTTAGGCTTCATTAAATTTAAGAAAAGTCTGTTTTTATGATTTCTGCTTTGTAAAAATTGGAATTGCGATCCTTAAGTCATCAGCTCAAGGTAACAATTCAACTTATAACAATAATGAAGTTATAACGCATATTAGGAGCCTTGGCGAATCAGTGGCTTAGAGACTGGCAGAGGATATGGAAGTTGTAATATCTCATAGGAATTGCTGTACAGAAATTTTAAAACAGAAACTTTTTAACTCTGATTTTTTTTAAAGAAATCTTTTCAGAAAAGATTAATATACAAAACCAAACACTCCACATAAAAACTATTTTGAACCTGAAAATAAACAATGAAATTTGAAAATAATGTGGAGATACGATTTGAAGTATGAGAACTTCCCCCATTTTACAAGAAAAATTTTTCGCTTTGCCTTTCCTCCCTATCGTGAACTAATAACAGTTGTTATTGTTTTAATTTTAAGATTGAAATACTGATTGCGTGCACAGATTTTATATTTCAATAACGCAATCAAAGTAAATAATATATATAGAGCCTAAAATTTACTTAAGATCTAACGCCTTTTATAAGACTTGGCGAGAATTAATAGGAATTTGATACCATTTTGATTATAAAAGTGAAGTACTGATTTCATGGATTCTATACTTCAATCATTTAATCAAAAATATATAATTTACAGTATTTAGTAATTTAAAACAGATAACATGCACGTAAATAAAATAATTATTTTCATTTATTATTATGTTTTTTCTTTACTAACTGCTATTGGTATGCAGAATCGTTTTAAGGATAAAATATATTTATACATCCCAAAAAATTCAGATCTGGAGAAGTTATTTGTTAAAATTTTGCAATCGCAATATAGCAGAAATATTGTATTTCGTATAGTGAATAGTCACTCAATTTCATAACTTGGTTCGGTGATTAAATGTTATTCATTATTTAAATTACATAATCAAAGGAAAAAGAGACAAACTTTTTTAATGCATTGTTTAAGTAGAGTTATTATATTTAAGAGAATTAAATTATGAATCCCTAGTAAGTAATAATAGTCATACATACAATAAAAATAATGCATGAGAGCACTAACTTGAATTAAAATAAAAAAAATTTCAAATGCTACAGGAAAGACTACAGACGCCAAGAAAATTTAAAATGATACGAATTGTATAGTAAACTATAAAAATGGGATGCAGAATAGGAAAATACATACGCAGATATATTAAAAAAAAGATTTTAATATTTTACTGCCAAACAAGAGAGAAATTAATTTTTTGAAAAAATCATGAAAATAATCACTGTTTATTACTATTTATTTCTTCCGGCTAAGGACTTTGGCTTACGCCATATCTTAAACGATTGTTTTTGCGAAGTCAGGGGTCTCAAATTGGCGCCTTTAGCCTTTATTTTTTCATCACGGTCTCTTATATCATTCGAACCATCAGAGTCGAATACTTGAAGCGTTTTTATGCGTCACTTTCAGAATAAATTTTAATTTTGAATCGTTAAGTTTAGTTTTAGTTTTTTATTAACGTCGCACTAGAAGCAACACGAGGGCTATTGGCGACGGACCTCGTAATTTTGAACCACGGTCAAGTGACGAGGACGACACCTGAGCTGGCACCCCCC
>BMAW01037851.1:60241-103951 GCA_019974015.1 Nephila pilipes
CAATGTGAACTGCAATTGGCGAAGAACCACGGTCAAGTGACGAGGACACCAAATAAGCTCACACCCATCTCCAAACTTCCACATCCCTTTAAGCCTCGACAGATTTAACGAGCATCAGTCTAATTACACGGCAAGTCTTGAGTGGTATAGGGATTCAAACCCACGACTCGATGAAAATAATGCCGTCCGTGAACTCGGCTACCGCGACCCATCGCTCTCGCCGAATGTTGTAAAGTAATTTTATAATTGCTTTTTTTTTCACAGCAATATCAACCATTGTTCGCTACAAAAAACTTTATTCAGCGACACACACATACACAAAACACAATGGGCTGTATACTCTAATTTTACCACGTATGTTACAAAAATAATTTTATAAAATTTTAAAAGCCGGCTCGGGCAAAGAACAATTGCCTAGGCCTTGTAGTATATTCACAACTCCAGCTCGTGCCTCAGCGTGCCGTAAGTTAATTGATTGCATTGAGTTCAACTCCATCTTTGCTATTACCCCGCACAAAGGCCTTGTAGTATATTCACAATGTCTATGCGTTTACTCATATTGATTTTTAATGGAAGATAATCTAGGTTGTACATCACTTGAAGTCAATGCATGAACACAATGTGAACTTATTCTATTGATTTTAACTGATGTATGACATAGATCGTCTTAATCTTACAGCCTTTTATTTATTTATTTTTTCGAATCCCTAAGTTACCTCTTATATAAATATATATTGGTGTTTAAACAGTCAATTAAGTGTACATGCAATAGTAATTTTGAAATGTCGCTCTTAAACATATATATCAAGTTTAATTTAATTTTTATTAACGCCGCACTAGAAGCAACACTAGGGCTGTTGGCGACGGACCTCGTAATTTTGAACCTCGGTCAAGTGACGAGGACGACACCTGAGCTGGCATCCCCTCTCCTAACTTCCACACCACGCCAACGGGAGGACTTTGGGCCCCGTCAGATTTAACGTGCATCGGACCCGGCTACACGGTGGGTCCTGAGCGGCCAAGTATCGAACCCACGACTGAACGAAAAATGCCGGACACGAATCCGAAACCATGACCACCAGGCTACACACATATACCAAACCGCCTGGTATTGATTTCTTATGATGAATTCTATGCCTGTCTAAATGCTTTGAAAAAAAAAAAGAAGTTTGCGGACATCAATAGTAGGAATATAATTAAGATTGTGCGAGCATTGATTTGTAGCCGTGGCAGCCTAGAGGTCATGGTCATGGACCTGAAGCCGGCGTTGTTTTCGTCGAGTCACGGATTCGAGTCCTGATGCCACTGATGACCCGCTGTATACCTGATGTATGTCAAATCTGATCGAGGTATGAAGTTCATCCGTTTGTGTGGTGTGGAAGTTTGGAGAGAGAAGTGCCAGCTCCGGTGTCATCCTCGTCACTCGACCGCAGTTCAAAATTACGAGGTTCTTCGCCAATTGCCCTTCTGTTGCTTCTATGAGCGACGTTAATAAGCAATCGCATCACATCACGGAAACATTGATTTAATTGACATTTTTTTTCTTCATAAATATAAATATAGAAATTTTTTTCGAGGAGTAATTTAATACAAATAAATAAATAAAAATTAAACTAATGTAAGCATTAAAATTAAATAGTAAATGAAATGAAGCATCATATTAAATTAATAATAAAACTAATATATGCATTCCATAACACAAGCAACGTTATTATATTAAAATATTTATATCTTTTTTAAAATTTCTGATATATGATTGTGTTGTTTGTTCACGTAATGTATGAAACAATAGGCGCGTCGCTCATTATACAGGACGATCAATTTAAACTTGTTTGTTTTTTGTATTATCCACTTCTGTAATATATGTAGCAAGACTCAGCATCATTACTTGGTACGAAGTATACTTGGACATAATTCAAATCTTTATTGCTTCACTTGAGATACAGGAGAGTTACTTCTGGTTTCAGCAAGACGGAGCCACTCCGTACGCATCAAACCTACAGTGTATGAGGAATTCTTTGATGACCGTGTTTAATTTCAATAGGCCTCTGGCCACCAATGACACCAAACCTCACCCCCGTTAGACTTTTTTTGCGAGATTATCTCAAAGATACGGTTTTACAGAGAAGTCCTACAAACATCGATGAATTAAAACAAATCATAACTGAAGAAATCTCGTCAATAACACTAACATGTTGCGAAGTGCGTCAAAAAACTTGGTTCGACGTGTTCATATTTGCATTCAAAATGGTGGAGAGCATTTTCAACATTTGCTGTAAGGAATGATAATGTAAAAAAATTTGAATTAAATTATGTTTTTCAAAAATAAAATTATTACAGGATTAAGCAACATTGCGAGTCTTCATTTTTTTTTCTCTTTTACCTCACAAATAAAGTTGTAACAGTCCAATAGTGTTAGAAATAGTTTCTCCCACTTAAACAAGGTTCAAACAATTATATTTAAGTTTTTGAATAATTACCACATTTGTCAAATTTCAGGGTAATAAGAAAAACCAACGGATACTCTTTTAAATTTTTCATTCTGCATTTAATTCTTTTATTTGATGGTTTAAAACCATCCATACATTTTATGAAAACTGAATGATTTACAGCTTCTATTAATATATCTTTTTTTTTTATGAGGTCAAACAAAAAAATCAAAATGAGAATGGCTCGAGATCAGTGTTCAAAAGAGTTCAGTTCAAAAAATTAGGCCCTTGAAGAGACTACTATTAATTATTTTAAAGTATTTAATTTTTTTAATATTCTCAGATGTCACGAGCTATTTATAGAAAGGAAATAAGAAGTCAAAACATCTTGAGATTAGCATAATACACGAGACATGCTAAATTTTGCTTTCTTTAATTATGAATTCTGTCTCCGACTGAGAAAAAAAGGTGAAAACATCACTGCTGATTCGATTAGAAAATAAAAAAGGCATAAGTATTCATTCATTAATATTCATATTTGCTTCGCCTTTGCATTTTAGAAAAAATGAATAATTATTCAAATACATATTTTTTTTTTGTGAAACTTGGGCAATGTAATTAATTGAAACGCACATCGACTTAAAGAAAACAAAATGCTAAGCTACTGCAAAAAGACGTTTTACTTGGATTTAAAATTTGAACAGATTTTCTTAAAAAAACTCGTTTCTATTGGGTTTTTTTCTTGATTTTCTCTTATTATGATTCTTCAGGATATGACAATTTTTATCCATTTTTATTTGTTTAGGATTTTACTCATATATGTTGTCAAAATGAGAGTCTGAAATCTAAGGATTTCAAAAGATTAAATTACAACGAGACAAAAAATTACTAAATGCATGATAATTAATAATTTTACTTTTAATCATAAAATAATTTTTTTTATTATATAAATGTAAAATATAATGTTTTTTATGTAAAAATATTTCAGTGTTATAATACTATAAATATATATTTATGGTAACAAATAAGATAAAAAAAATCAAATTTCAAAATATATTATATCGAGGAAAAGCCCCGTCACTCGAAAATAAATTACTGTTCAAATTTTCAGCCACGCGAGATTGAGGTTATTAGAATGAAATAAAATTAACAGATGCAGGTTCTAATAAGCTTGGTTACATTTAAGAGGTTAAACACAAATTGTTAATATAGTTAATATTTTATCTTTAGACATATTTGAATATTTTCCCTCTATAACTAAGTATACAATACTTTTAAAAGGTAAGAGTTTTTTGAAACAAAATTCGAATTATTACGCTCTTTTCCCTCAAAAACAAAACAAAAAGTATAAGAATTTTTGCAAAATAATATCTGACAATATGAAATTTTCAGTTAATGGCCAGAGCCCCATTCGAATTTCTTAAATACAAAAACACATTTTTAATGTAAAGGAATTTGGGTAAATCTAAGCATGAAGATACATTAGATCTAAACTCGAAAAGAATTTCGGCATTTTTTTTTTACAAATCCTTTCTGAAATCAGAATACGATGTGTTTGCAATATTCAATTTTATCAAGATATAACAAATTATCCTCACGAATTAATAACACCTTTCTCTATATTATATGTTATATATACATACATATACTCGTATATTATATGTTATATATATATATATATATATATATATATTATATTATATTATATATTCAGTGTTTATATTTCAATGATATTTTTTACCATTCCTTTTCTAAATTATGATAATTACATCTAGAATTGTATCATCTCCACTTCGCTTCAAAGTTTGTAAACTATCGACAATACAATAATTAATCAGTCAGAAATATTGTCTCAGCCCAGAAAATCTTTAAAGTACATATATTCTGTCTCAGAATAATCCAATCCACTTTATTACGAATGTGTAGCACTTATTAACTCCCGCCCTAAGATGATCAATTGAACTTTCGACTTATTCCAATAACTACAGAACTGGATCCGACTTGGAAAAGAATTTAGAAGACCATTTCCTTTTTCTTGCACTAATATCGTGTGCTCAATGTATCCGCTATAGGTAATCACGCCATTACCTTCACTCTCCTCTATCCTGAATCACTCTATTTACGTATTATATAGAAAAGTTAACTTACATAAGTCACATTGTTCATTCACAATTCGAGTTTTTCTATTCAAATAATGTTATCAAGTAGCCCAAAAGGTTAATTGAAGGGGGGAATTCTGAGAACCCATTAGGTGTTTGAAAATAATTTACATATATGTATATGCCTCCCTGAAGTGTTCCAACGCTACGACTAATGATTTTAGTATAGAAAATTCAAGACTTTTAAATCACGGAAAGATTTTGAACACCTAAAATTTCTTTTAAAAATATAGTGCTACTGTAAAACGGAATATAGGAAACCGTTGTTCTTTAAATGGAAAGAAGCTCCAATGTCTCCCTGTGGTGTGATGTAGTGAGGAGGTTAGAAGAGAGAGATACCAGTTCAAGTGGCGTCCGTATCATTTGACCGTGGTTCAAAACAATGGGATCCTTCGCCAGTAGTCTACGTGTAGCTTTCAGGCGACGTTAACTAAAATCAAGAGAAAAAATGCGAAGAAAATCCATTTATAATATATTTGGACTCCTATAATCATTATCATGAGATGGTTCTATTAGCTTTCGAACTGAATAGCGTTTTAGAACTTAAATAAATTATAGTAGTAAGAATTTTCGAAAGTAATTCGCTTTAGTACTACTTTCAAATGAAGATTCTTGATTTTAGATGTGTTTTTATTTTTAAAGAAATTTTAATATAGTTTTATTGGAATACAAGTATATCATAATATAACCCTTCCTGAAAGTATCTTATTTTTTCTTTATTTATAACATTTAAGATAATTTATTCTAGTTTCTTTTTCTTAGTATTACTTTATTTACTGTCCCTTAATGTAAGCCGTTCGTTTGAATAATAACAAACGTTTTTTAAAAATCTTGAATTTTTCATATCCTATACATACACATCACAAATTTAACTCTATTTATTATACTCGTACATCATATAGAAGGTGTCTCGGAAATCCACGCGTAAACTTGGAGGGCGGATAGAGAATTTTCTATTATTTCTAAATCACCACAGGCAAGTAACTCATTGAAGACATCGGCTGAATTAGTCCGCATGAATTATTTCACGAACGCCGAGATGACCAACATTCACCTTGTGACGGCTTAGCTGATGGAAAAGGACGTGCTGCTGTAGGATCGCATCGGTAAAAACATCCAACGAGGTGTTTACTAACGGCACCACCGTGAAATAAATCAACATATGGTCCCTTGGTGGTCATATGAGTTTAATTATGAAGTAGTGAACAAAAGTTTTATAATACCCTCGAGTTCCCTATCTGGAACCGTGGTCAAGCGATGAATATTAATTACAAGCTCTCTCTTAAATACAATATTTAACATTTTAAAATGGCAACCAGCGTTATTCGCTTGCTTTCTAGGACTACAGTTTTCGGGCATAAATTTTCTTATGATTTCGGTAACTAGTCCCATTTTTAAATCAAAAGCTTTTTCAGACTTAAATGGGCGGAGATATCTTAAGGAATTGGAGGGATACTGAATAACTTATACTACATTCTGTTTCGAATAAAGAAACAATAGGATCCTACCAATAAGAAAACAACAACTGAAAATAGTCTTCTTTTACATACGGACAATAAATGTCACCCCTAGCGGCAACCAAATACATTCATAGAAAAGAAATTGAATGAGGATAGATTATGGAAGCGGAATCGCGACCAATGGTTTTTGTCGAGTCGTAGATTCCAGATTCGATGCCACAAAAACCCACCGTGCAGCCGGGGATGATGCGCGTTAAATCTTTCGAGGCTCAAAATCCTCCTGGTGGCGTGGTGTGAAAGTAAAGACAGCGGGGATGCCAGTTCAGATGTCGTCCTAGTTACTTAACTGAGGTTAAAATCACAAGTTCCGCCACCAATAGCCCTCATATTGCTCCTAGTGCGACGTGAACAAAACCAATATATTAATGAGGATAAGTACAGCTCAGAAATCTGTCACCTTTAATCTGAATTCTGAACTTTCCGAGGGAGTATAAGAAGTAAATAGTTTATTTATATAGTTTTTAACTAATTTCAAATATTAAATAGTTGGTAAGGCTACCATTGTGTAATGTTAAAGAATAGGACCCAAATCGAGATCTTTTTCCGATAAAAAACACTTGAATATTATTATTATATTCAGACTTCTCTTTTCCTTTTGATATTTGTGTATTTTACAATATTACTCAATTGTGTACAAATCATTCTAAATCTGGTGTAAAATGTGTTCATATTTCGTCCCTTATAATGTAATGCTGAATGGGTTTTTCTCTTTAGATGTGCCAGTGAAAAATCGAGTATTTTTGAAACGTTTCCACATTTAAAGAATACTGTGTAAAAAGCGAATGCAAGCATTATAACGTCTCAAATTTATATGAAAATTGGAATAATATTTTCCCTTGAAAATGTGTTCAAGGTTTGGATCGAGTTCTTTCACAATCAGTGAAAACATCTTTGGAAGTCACGAAATAAGTCGTTATAAGAGATCGAAAAATTAACTATATTATAAGTGGGGAAAGTTAATCAACATTGTTGCTGAAATACAATGGATTCTAATCATTCAGACTCAGCTCACACGGAAAACAGCATAATAATACAACAGCTGCTAAACGGTGGTAGAGTGTCACCATCATTGATTATCGTCCCACCAAACTGGTGCATGAGGCCACAGCATCTTTACACTATTCAACACGGTCTAAAGCAGCCTCCCGGCACTTTCCTAACTCGACCATCCAAATGAATTCTTTTTTTTCAATGTACGGCGACATGTGCCCATGATCTTCCTTTCAAGTGGTGGATGTGATGATTATTAAAATGTATGGAAAAAATTATATAATCAACTCAAGCAGACTATAATCGGTGTCAACGATATCGCCCACAAAAATGCTTGACAGCTCATATAGAATTGGGGACTATCATAAATGTTCAATTACTAAGAAAAAATCGATATATTTTGATAAAACTTATTCTGCATATTAACTGATTCTTACACACATAATGCTGCAGATTTCAGTTATTAATTTTGGTTCGTTTAGTTTCTGGAAATCGAAGATTGAAGTAATCCGCAGTATCGTGAAGTCTAAATTATTACCAAAAATATTCGTGATAGAATGATTCGCTTCAATCCACAAAACTCTATTTGAGATGCTTCAATCCAGACTATAAATATCTATCAACAAGTCTCGTTATCCCCTATCTCTCATTTCCTTTAATTCTATTTCATTTATATTTCATTACTTCTAATTCTCTTCACTTCACTACTCTCTTTATCTAGTTTACCTAATCATGTTTTATTTTGATTTGGAAGAAATTGTAATTTTATGTAATTCAATTTACTATAAATTTCTAGAGGTTAGTGAAGAGAAAATCGTGAATTACTAAACGTCACTAACTGAATTTGGATTCTTATTGCGAATTGAAGTATTTCGAAACAAGAAAATATTACTTAAATTTTAAAAACCCATCTCAGTGCCTTACCTAGTATTTAACGCGTATGAGAAACCCCTGATTTAAAATTTAGGAAACGTTTCACACATCAAAGATTTTTTAATTTTAAGATATAAAAAAGATATTTTGTAATAATCACTAAAAAAGATATTTTGTTTTCATCATTCTTATCTGATACATCATAATCAGCAGCATTAATTAATTAATTTATTAGCAATCCTGACCTGCAGATATTTTCTTTTCTCGGGGCTTAGTGTATAAACACGCATGACGTGCTCCCGTGTTACCCAAGCATTTTTTTTTTTTATTTTCGATCCTCTTTCTCATCAACTATTTTTATCCTTCCTTTTCTCTGTATATATTATAGTTAACAGACAAACGTTTGGAGCAACCTTACGCCAGAAACACCAACATTCGAAACCCTCGATACCATCTATGTTGTTACTTATGCCGCGTTTCAAAAAAGATTTTGCAATCACTAATGTATTCATATCATTACGTGAGGTTGCGGTAGCCTAGTGGTCATAGTCGCGTAGCTGTCGTTGTTTCCATGGAGTCATGGGTTCGATCTTTATGCCACTGAAGATTAGCCATGTAGCGTGACTGATGCATGTTAAACCTACTGGGGCTCCAAATCCTCCCTTTATATGATGTGCAAGTTTGGAGGGAGAGGTATGTTGGCCTCATCATTTGATCGAGATTCAAAATAATCGAGGTTCGTCGCCAATAGAACCCGTGTTGCTTCTAAGTTTGACATAAATAAATTATCAATCAATCAATAACACCATTTGGATGCTTGTTCTCTTCCTCTAATAGGACGTCATATCTAAGCTAGTGGTGCTGCAAGACATAAATATCCGAGTTTCGAGGAATTGAGTAATTTGTTAATTTCTATAATAATACATATGCACACTAGAAACCCTCTCCCCTGCAAATGTATTAACATCCTTTAGGAAATAAAAAAAAAGTTTTAATACACATAAAAATATGATAGTTTTTACACATCTAGTTAATTCTCTAGCTTGTTCTAGCATCTATTATTAAACTGTCATTTCAATTTAATTTAATACACAAAGAATTTGTCGAACAAAAACTCGGGAATAAAAATGATTCTGAAAAACAGGAAAAAGAACGATTGGCGTTTGACGCTATCATTACTGGCAGAACCAAATGTTAGGTTTCAATCTAGTATGTAATTATAGAAAAACACCCTGATGTATCTGCGAAAATAAATAGAAATCAACAGCTTCAACAAGCCATAAAAAAGCGAAGAGCAAATAACAAAAGCCAAAGAACACTCAGATTATCAAAAATTATGATAAATCGTTAAATTAGGGGAGTTACTGAACTGCATAAACCATCAGGGATTTCTTTTTCAGCACACATAAGGAACACAGAACGATTGATCAATTAATAAATAATACAAAAAAAGGGAAAAAATTTTAAAAAAAAGTACTTTTAATCGCTCAATGGCTTTATTATTATTATATTTGTTCGATAATTCATAATTTTAAGAGAGCAGGAAAAAGGAAAAAATTATGTTACTTTCATCAAAGCCGAATCATCGAAGAAGACTTATGACAAAGTTTTTATGATTTCAATGACAGATTAATGTTTTTATGATTTCAAAAGAGAGAGATTATGCGTATTTGATGAATTTTAGAAAATAACGCATACTATAGTAAGTTCCCTTGAGACAAATGAAATTATTTCACAAAACATTGCTTTACCATAAATGCTATTCTCATTTACGCTTGCGGCTGAATATATGAAATAGACTTGGATAAAAACTTTCTCTTCACAAGGGATATTTTTAGAGAAGTTGTAGCGGCCGTCTTTCATTATTTAACTCTATAAACCAAATAATCAGTAAATTCACAAGTCCAATTGTAGAGATGTCAGAAATAATTCGAGATAAAAAACCAACGTTTTGATATGGTGGCAAAGTTTATTAAAAAAAATTATTGAAATATTAGTTAAAACTTGTCGCAAATATCTAAATATTGCATTGTTAGGCAAGTAAGAACGATTCCCAAAGCTTCAGAGCTCTAGCTTGATGGGAAGTTGCTTAAATTAACAATCGAAAATTTGATGACACACACACACCAAGAGAAATACATAAAAGCGTTTTAAAAAGACAACATAGTTTATCAACTATCTTCACAGAATATGTATAAAAGGTCGCTCTCTATTAAATTTCTCTTAATTCACTTGAATTCTAGATTTTAATTAAACAATAAAGTCTCGACGAATAGCATTGGCAATACTTTCTTTGCTATTCCTATTTTCTGGCTTATCTTCCAGGAGAGTAAACAAAGGAATATTTGCCTGCATTACATTTATAGCTGTCTTTTCTCTCACATTCCCTAGCATAATTTCAATAATGTCATTTTGTACATCAAAGAAATTTCTATTCCTAGATATGTGTGTTGAACATTTCGAAAGCATTTTACCTATCTTTAACGTATAATGAAAAAAAAAAAAAATATGCGCATAAACCTCTCTCAATACATACCTCTCTCAATATACCCTCTTCTATGTTATAATTAATTATAAAGAGGGGGCTCATTAACTGATTAAAACTATATCACATCCATTATTGATTTGACAAAGTAAGAGCTCGGCGGACTTGCGGCCGGTAATATTCTTCGAGTCGCGGGTTCGAGCCTTGGCCGCCAAAGACCCGCCGTGTAGTCGTGGCTGATGCACGTCAAATCTGTTGGGGCAAAGTCCTCTCACTGCCGTGGTGGAAGTTAGGAGTGAGGGGCGCCAGCTCAGGTGTCGTGCTCGTCACTTGACCGAGGCTCAAAATTACGAGGTCCGTCACTAATAGCCCTAGTGTTATTTCTCAATGTGACATTAATAAACTATCACTAACACAATATATAAGTGTTTAAGTACTATTATTATAAAAATAAATTATACAATCAATGAATATTATTATTATTATTATTAATAATAATTTTATTAAAATATTGCATAGAAAAGAATTTTTAAACGGAGAGCTTAGAAAATATCTTCCGGTAGTCTCCTTTTAAACAGTCTCTATCACATTTCCTATCGAGGAATACGTTTAGAAATGAAAATTTGAAAATAATAAATAAGAAAATCTATCAATGCAGGCCTAGCCCGTCCTGGCTCCCATCTTATTAAGGGCCTAAAAGGTGCTCCAATTCTGTTATAATATTCAAGAGTGTGAACATTCGGATTAAAATCAAATAAGAAAACGAAACCATTTTGATTTTGTAATATCAAGTCGGCTGTCGCGGGGCATTGTGTACTCGTCTGACCGTTTAAATCCCTTTGCATCCCTTTGTCACTCCACTCATTTATACCACCTCAAAGCTATGACGTAGAGCCCCGAAAGATTTAACGTGTATTAGCCTGCTGAATGACGGTCATTGGATGGAGGATTCACGCGGTCCACGATTTTTAGATCGTTATGCTTGAAATTAAGCTATATCGGCACCATGTATTTTTAACTTCAACTCTAAAAATACATATAACTTTTCCAGCAGTGTCTGACACACCCATCCTTCATTTTCAAAGATACTTAATTTATATAGTTTAGCTTTTATACATTTTTTTTAACATACACAAAAAAAATTGGGGTCGGAAAGAGATATTTTGATTGTTTTCTGCATTACACTATTCAAAAATTAAACGGGAATCACATTAATGTTGTATTTGTACGTATCCGAAATTGTTATTCTGATTTATTCTATAAACTAGTACTAACCTGTCGTTGTTTCAAGAAAATGGCATCAACGAAAATGAAGTATATATGGAGTAAGAATAAAAAGATTGACATTATAATACATGATGATTACAATAATTACATTAAGTTTGCTAGTATATTTTTATTTAGTTAGTTAGTATGTTTGCATATTGCTAAATATTTTTAATTTTATATTTTATCATCTGTGTTTATTTTAATATCCGAACAGAACATTATTGTCTACTTTAATAATTTATCGCTTGCTCTTATTTTAAAATTTAAATTAATAATTGATTTTTACGGCAGAATCGTCTGTTTTTATTCATTTTAATGTTAATATTGGCAACATTCTTGTACTTGACAAAATTTGCTTGTGAAAATAAACTTTTCATTGGGAATTTGAAGAAAGTATTTTCTTTCCTTGATAGATCCTGGGACTCGGAAGTACGCTCTCTTTATGCAAATTAATATGCATTTTGAATAATTCTACTTTTCCAAAAACTTAACAAAAAAAAAAAAAAACGAATTATGCCTTCGCACATGTCAATAAAAAGATAGAAAAACGTTGGCATATGTTAATATAAAGTAAGCAAAGCCAATTTTATTTTTTATATACTTTTGTTTAATTTATTTCTAATTTAAGTTGTATTTGTTATGATGGATATTTATGTTTGAGTTCTTTTATTGCTTCTACTTGTACAGAATATTGTTAATTTATTATACTTTTAATTTAATTTTTATAGGGAGGATTGCTAACTTGGGCTTATGTTTTGTGTATTGTTTTTGTACCAAATATTAAATTGTATTTATGTTTCTCATTTCCGAAAATAAATATTAAAAATACGTGCATTATAATGTCTCTTTAAACATTAATGAATCACAAAAAAAATCGATTTTATTATTTAATCCTTATTTCATTTTACGCAGTTATAATAGTCCTCGTCCTCAGCGGTTTTTAAAAATCTTTTTTAGATCAATTTACTCGGCCTACGGTTCAGTTGAACATATATTTAAAAAAATTTTTAGGAATTCTGTATCTCGTTTTTCAGTATTTTTAAACATATGTTTCTGATTTTTTTTTATCTTTATCTCATTTTATGCGGTTTACGGTATAGTTAAACACATCTCCCTTATTTTATTTTAGAATTCTGTATCTCATTTTACATGGTTTACAGTATAGTTAAACATAGATCTCTGATTTTATTTTAAATTTTTGTCTCATTTTATACGGCTTTCTGTAAAATGAATATCTATTAAAATTTTTTTTTATGAACTTTGTTACTCATTTTGTACGACATACAATATAATTAAACATATCTCTATTTTTTATGAATTTTCTATTTTATTTTGTACGACTTACAGTATAGATAAACTTTTCTCTTATTTTATTTAGGAATTCTGTATCTCATACATCACGGCTTACAGTACAGTTGAACATGTTTTTCTAATTTTTTTTTTTATGAATTCATTATTGCGTTTGACACGGCTTAGAGTTTAGTTGAATATATCTTTTTATTGTATGTATTCATGTATTAAAAATTCTGTATCTCATTTTACTCGGTTTCCGTTAGCACGATTTTTTAAGAGTAAGAGCATACCTGAGCGTGTTAATCGAGAAATGAGTGTATCTAAAATAAACTAAATATATTAAGTTCTAAAATTGCCACCGAATCTTTCCGTTTAATTTTTTTCTTACTTAAAAAGTATCCTTTTAAGCAAAAATTTAATTTTACAGGGAAATGTTAAGTGCCTAAAAATTCTATACATGACTATTATAAGTGAAATTCTATAAATTTTTATTTTGGCTCTGTTCATACTTAGCAAAGTGATAATATTTTTTGTGCATCAGCTGTCACCACAATCATATAACAATTCCATTAGAATTATTTTATTCATGTTACTTTAGAGGAATAAACAAAATATTTCCACAATGCGTGCGTGTATCCTAACCAAATATATCGATATCTTCATCAAAGGTTTCCAAGAATCTTCTACGAAAATTAAATTTCAAAATTTTTCTAGATTTTGATCACGAGTCTTTAAATCTTTAAGAACCTTTTATAAGTATATTCAACATGATATTCTAGGAAATATTCCACCGCCATTAGTTAAAAGGACTTTTGAGTATTTTCTGGAATGTTTTGAAACGTTCAGAGTAATGCTTTAATAGCTTTAAAATCTCTCGGGGGTTTTGTATTTATATTATTAATTCCTAATACTTCAAACAGGTTTAAGAAAATCTTTTAAAACATTTGCCACTTATTCCACGCTCAAGTCATTTTGCATGAGACCACTTAAGTATTGGCTAATCTGTGTACGAGAAGGAGTTGGTTGGTATAAATTAATGTAGCTCTTAACCTCCTCAGACCCTAGGTTAACTTTGAACCATAAATTTTAGAATAATTTGCATAAATCGGTTCTAAGTACATGAAGCACGTTAAATCTATCGAGCCCCAAAGTCGTCCCGTTGGTGTGGTGCGGATGTTAGGAGAGGTGTGCCAGCTCAGGTGTCGTCCTCGTCACTTGACCGTGGTTCAAAATAACGAGGTCCGTCGCCAATAGCCCTAGCGTTGCTACTAGTGAGACGTTAATAAAACTAAACTTAACTAATCTAAGTACACGAAAAAGTACGTACTGAAAAAATGTTTAAAAGAATTATTTTAATTTTTATTTTTGAGAAATTTAGTGTTTCCTGGAGGAGACATAGGGGCAAAGTGACATCATCATGTTAATTTAAAATATTTATTTAATCTTATTTTAATGAGTATTTCATAATAATTAACATAATGAACATAATACAAAATGAGCATAATGTAAAATTTGAATCACAAAATATTCCTGTCCGAACTGCTTTCAAAAGAATCCTAATTTCCAAAATTTACCACACACATATTCATCTTTTTCTCTCTTTCTTTATCTTATACTATTAAATAATTTCTCAATTTTACGCTGCTTGTTATTGAAAACTCGTGATCTCCAAAAATTGCTGTCTGCGAGTACGGGAGTTATAGTTTTTTCTGCCTGATACATTTCAATTATGGAAATTTTATATTAAACATAATAAAATAATGATCACTAATTATGTTTCATTTTATTTTCTAACAGATACGGATTCTTTCCTGTATTCTTTAAATATCTACATTTGGTGAATTCAGATAGCAATTAAAGAATATCATTCCAAGCTGAAATAAATTCCATAATTATAGTTTCAAATCGAGTGATTTTGACAGCCATTGACCCAATGTCTCCTACAGACGACACTGCGTTCTAAATCAGAAGTGGGAAGATTTGAATAAGAAATTAATAATGTTATACAGTGGCTCAAACAATTGAGGATACACCTTACTTTCACTTGATAAATCCAACTTTTAATGAAAATAACACATTAACTAGAATAGAAGACGTATTTTTACTTTTACACGTAATAAAAGGGTTAATTTACAGTAAAAATAACGAAAATCAACAAAAAAATATCTAAAATTAAAAGTTTCACAAATATTTGAAGTAAACATAGGCAGATCTTTACCTCAAAAAATTAAGGATACACCAATGAATTTTTTTCGATATATTACATGCATAGACAGTATCAGTATTTTGTTGCATGTCCTTTGGCTTTTATAATGTCCTCCAAACGTCTTGGTACCGATTCGACCAATTTTTTAGTGGTATCTGGAGATATTTTATCCCATTCTTCTTGTAACACTTGCTTTAAATGGGCTTTGTTTCTAATCTGGTGTTTTTGGACCGCTGTTTCTAGTGTGGCCCACAAATTTTCTATGACATTGATGTCAGGGGACTGTGGCGGTGTGTGCAATTGCTGTTTACAATGAAAAAGACACCACATTTTGACATTACGTGCCGTGTGTTTGGGGTCGTTGTCGTGCTGAAATATAAAATTTCCATCTAAACCCAATTTTTGTGCACTTTCTTTAAGATTGTTGCGGAGTATGTCTATATAAAGCTTATGATCCATTATACCATCTATAAAAACTAAATTTCCTACCCCATTTGCAGCCATACAACCCCAAACCATGACGGAGCCACCACCATGTTTAACTGTAGGACGTAAATTTTTTGGATTCAAAGCGATGTTCGGCTTTCTCTAAACGGTGTGACGACCATCGCTTCCAAAAATAATAAATTTACTTTCATCACTAAATATAACTTTCTTCCAAAAGTTTTCTGTCTTCAACTGATGAGTTTTGGCAAACTCCAAACACTTTTTCTGATTTTGTAAGCTTATGAAAGGTTTCTTTCTAGCTACTCGACTGCTATATCCAGCATGTCTAATCACATTTCTCATAGTTTCAGCACTTACACTTCTGCAGATTATTCGAGAAGTTTCTGCAGCTAGTTTGACTGCACTCAGTTTAGGATTAATCTTGATATCTTTTAAAATTTTCCTTTTAGCTACATCACTCAGAATACTTTTCCTTCCTCTTCCACTCTTATTTTGAATGAATCCATCGCGTTTAAATTTCCCAATGATTTTCTGGACACATGAGTGACTTCTACCGACAATTTCAGCTATTTCACGAAAAGATTTTCCCTTCTTAAATAACCTTAATATAAATTTTCTTACATCAATACTAGTCTCTTTCCGAGGAGCCATTTTCCATTTAAAAGTACAGCTTTATATTCTCATAACCAACTTCAAAAGACAGAAATAACAGTTGAAAAAGTTTAGGATAAAATGTCCCAAACTTAGATTATTAGTAGCAAGCAAAAAGAAATCAAGTGGTAGTTAAACAAAAATTTCATTTGTGTATCCTCAATATTTTGAGGTAAAAATCTGCTTACGTTTATTTGAAATTCCTCTAAAAAGTTTTATTTTAGAATTTTGTCGTTGATTTTTCTTTATTTTTACTGTTAATTAAACCTTTTGTTATATCTAAGAATAAAAATTCGTTTGCACTTCTGGTTAAGGTGTTATTTTGATTGAAAGTTGGATTTATCAAGTAAAAGTAAGGTGTATCCTCAATTGTTTGTGCCACTGTAAATAAACAGTAAGTTTAAGGAATTCAACAATGTGTTTAATAATTTTTTATCATCCAAATAATAAAAAATATGAACACTTAGTGATGTGCAAGCGTATAACAAGAAAATGAACTAATTCTGGGTACCAATGACGTCTTTCATTTAACTTGGTGGCATTTTTTGAAAATGTTGTTTAGTGTCTCCTACAGACGACGCTGGGACTGAGGAGGTTCAGAGAGAGAGAGAGAAAAAAAGTGTAGGGTTTTTACAGTGCAACAGCCAAATATGGCTATGTTGCACCAAACAATGTGTATTTGTGATACAGACTCTTAAAAAATGGAAGTAAAAAAAAAATGACTGACAAGTAAAATGGTCCAAAATAGAGAAGGATATCTAGGGTATCCCCTGGGTACGTCACCCGTATCTGCCAAAGACCGAAAACCTCACGGAAAAGAACAAAGATCATTAGAGTACCTCTTGGTCATGATGTCAGTACTTTAAGAAGATAAGGACCTAAGAAGTAAGCGGTTCTATAGAGAGCTATTGGCGATGGACTAACAATTTTAAACGATGTTCAAAGGATAAGGACGACACACACACAACTGTTCTTGTAATTAGCAAATTAAACTTTCATATCATATCCTATGAGGAGTTTTATTTTTAATTAATTGCAATGAATAACACAACAATCCCAAAAATCCGCATGACCAAAACGATCGTGGAATCTCGATTCGAACACACGGTTCTGTTCGAAAATCGTCAAGTGGCAGCGGTAGCTGAATGGTAAAGATCACAAGCTCGTGTCCAGCTTTATTGCTCTTAAGTTGAGTCCTAAGCCAATTAAGTAGCGGAGCTGTACACACTACATTAAGTAGCGTGTATCAATAAGTAGCGGGGCTGATACACTTTAAATCTGTCGGGGTTCAGAACCCTCATGTTGTTCATTGATTGTTTAAGTAGCATCACATTCAGAAGTAACATGAGGGCTATTGGCGATGGACCTCGAAACGTTGAGCCTCGGTCAAGTGATGAAGTAGGCCCTTGAACGTTGGCATCCCACTTTCCTAATTTACACACCATCCCTAAAGTGAGGAATTTTTACTTCTCTACAGATTAAGTTGCGTCCACATCATTACGCGATGAATCTTTTGTGGCTCTATGAAAAAAAATGTCGACCAAGAGTTTGAGACCATAACCACGCTGCGATAAGTCATGGGTTCGAGTTCTGATACCATTAAAGACCCGCTTTGTGACGGAGCAGATGCACCTTAAGATATCGAAGCTCGATGTCTTTGCTTTAACATGGTTGGAAGTTAGGGCAATTGGCTGCCAGTTCATTTATCATCTTCATCACTTGAACGTGGCTGAAAATTACGAGGTCCGTTACCAATAATATTCGTGTTGCTTCTAAGGTCGTCGTAGCATAGTGGTCAAGGTCGCGAATTGGTGACCGGCGTTGTTTCTTTCAAAATCGTGGGTTCGAGCCTGATGCCACTGCAAATCCACCATGTAGCTGGGGTGATGCACGTTAAATCTGTCGAGGCTTTAAGTCCTTCCACTGGCGTGGAGTGGAAGCTTGCAGAGGGAGGAATAAGCTCAGATGTCATCCTCGTTACTAGACCGAGGTTCAAAATTACGAGGTCCGTCGTATTAGCCGTGATGTTGCTTTTAAGTGCGAAATTAATAAACTGTCAGTCACTGATTCGAAGCGCAACTAATTAACAGTCAATCAATCAAAAGTAGTCAACAATAAAATCTGTGACTTTATCTCATTTCTATACTGGTGCCAGTGTTTAAAAACATTTTTATGCTGAGAAGTAAGAGACTATACAGTTGATAAAATATACGATATAACTGAACATGAGATCCGATTTCAAAAGTCCTTCCTTCGATAAATTACAATTTATAGGGGAAACAATTATTTATGAAGTAAAAATTCAACACTGATTCAAAATCAATTCCAAACACATCATAAAAAGCATCGGGTTCAGAAAATACATCATGCACATATGGTGATACATATGATTCTCAGAAAGGAACACATATTGCTTTAAGATCATGTGAGGCGAACGAAATGTTTCCGAGCATGTTTTTGTTACAAATGATTTTTCTTACAAATACATGCAGCTGGATTTGAAATAAGATTGTATCGAACAAAAATATTTTATCTCCTACGAAAGATATTTTCAAATCCATTTCTTTCACCCTCCTTGAAAAAGAAGAGTTCACATACAAATCGAAATCCGTTTGATGGAATGTATGGTTTCGTGATTTTGAAAGGAAATATGCTTTTGAAATTTGTATGAAAAAAAAAAAAAAAAAATTTCACATTCGCTAATTTTTGTCGATCCTATTTATAAAAGTTTACATGTTGTAATGTAAAACGATTGAAATATTGATACGTAATATTTCCTTTTGGTACCACTAAAATTCTAAGTTGATACTAGCGATAGCAAAACCAGTTGCGAAGCGACCAACCTACTTTCCCCAATAATTGGTAAACCGACCCAAATTTCAAAACCGAATAACCTGTTTTTCGGTAACTCATTTTATTTTCTCACAGAACCAGCGTTTCTCAGTCGTTTTAATTCGTGTAAAGCTATGGTTTCCAGATTCGTGACTGGCGTTTTTCGTTCAGTCGTGGGTTTGATCCTTGGCTACCAAAGACCCAACGGGGCTGATGCACGTTAAATCTGTTGGGGCCCAAAGTCCTCCCGTTGGCGTGATGTGGAAGTTAGGAGAGGAGGGGCAGCTTAGATGTCGTCCTCGTCACTTGACCAAGGTTCAAGATTACGAGGTCCATCAGCAATAGCCCTCGTGTTGCTTCTAATTTGACGTTATTAAAACCAAATCAAACTAAACAATTGTTTTCTCTGAAAGCGAAGGCGTTATATCCAGCGGCTGCAATATTGCAATGGATGACGCCAGTAAAACTTTGTCTTCAACAACGTTTTACCTTAACTTGTCAGCATTGGAAAAGGCAGAAAATATACCAATCCGCTTGAAAAATAATTCCACCTTGTTTTGGTTTTAGTTTAGTTTAGTTTTGATTAACGTCGCACTAGAAGCAACACGAGGGTTATTGACGACAGACCTCGTAATTTTGAACCACGGTCAAGTGACGAAGATGACACCTGAGCTGGCACCCTCTCTCCTAACATCCACACCACGCCATCGGGAGGACTTTGGGTGAGTGAGTGACTTCAGGTTTTTGTGGCGCAAGAGCAGGAGGAGTTTGGGCCCCAAACAGATTTAACGTGCATCAGCCGCGGCTACACGGCGGGTCTTTGGCGGCCAAGGATCGAACCCGCGACTGAACGAAAACCGCAGGCCGCTAGTCCACGACCTTGACCACTAGGCTACCGCGGCCCGTCCATCTTGTTTTGGAATTTAAAGTAAAGACAATGCATAGAGAAATTTGTAAAAAATGTCATTGATGAAAGAAACTGTGATTTTAAGTTCACATTTATTTTTTATTGAAAGTAAATGAATATAGAATCGAAACAGTGACGTTATGGAATTCCAATTTGGCTGGCAACCTGTTCTCCAGGTCTGGCGAGCTTGCTACTCTTCCATGCCAATTCTATGTCATTTGCTTTGCATCTTTGATATCGTTCGTACTTACAATTCTTATCTCTCGCGCTATTTTTGTTTTTGTTTGACATTCTAAACATGGTTGAAGAAGGAATGTCCTCGAACTATATGCATACACCATCAAAACGAGGAAAATCAATCCGAAATGAAGAAACACATTGAATGTTTATTCTAGATTTCGAGAAGAAAACCCTTGTGAATCTGTCAATTTAATCTCTTGAAAGGTTTCTCATCTAATTGGTGTTTCTAATAAATATAAAGCTAAATTTCATAATAAAATAATAATAATAATTATAGTAAATAACAATTTTGAATCAATTATATCTTCTACAGAAGCTAGGCTTATTGAACTGAATATGTTTATGCATTTAATTTTTGGCATATAATGTCTCTCTCTCTCTCTACTCTCTCTCAATTCCATAATTTTTCAAATTAAAAAGGGTAACTTTTTATGTTTCTATTATGTAATTAAATTTTAAAAAATTTATACATCGAGGTATTTTTGTCAGGCAAACTATAAGTCTTTTGAAAGAACGATAAATTTTGATATTTATAATTTTTTTCAAATGAATCCTAAAATTCTATTTTACGCTTCATTACATCCTAAGATAATAGACATAAATGGTTTTTATATGTATTGGAATTAATTATTGATATTATTATAAATTAATTTAAAATAGTACTAACGGTCTTCGATTTTGTGTTTCGGGGAGCTACTATTGAGGGTATTGACTGAGAGGATGCGAGTGACTGTGAAACTGTAGTTTACGAGGCAGATGAACAAGGCAATAGATTGGATGAAGATATATAAAAGATAGAAAATATTATTTTATTAGTGGGTGTAATAAATTAGCCAACAGAATTAAAGATACGTATATAAAATGAAACAAGTTTTTTGCGTGTATTTTTCTTTCTTCGCCAAATTTGGCGAATTTCATTGGTTATAGTCACCCTCTTCCCCCAACGTAACTCGAATTTTCATGACAAAGGCTGTGAATCGCCTACTGTAGCCTTTCCTGCACTGCCAAGTATAGGTGAAATAGAATATAGATAGCATGTGCGTGTCTAGAACGTCTATTGATAAATTGTTAGTCTATTGTTAGAATATAGACAGATTGTAAGTTTACAACCAATCAATAGATTCTATAACGTCCAAACCAAATAGCGTAGTATCCTGAAGATCGTTAAATGCGAGGAAACCACGACACTGGTTTGCATAGACAAAGCTTCGGTGACGTCATCCATCGTAATATTACGGCCACCATATTGCGGCATCGAAAAACGCATTTATCATCACTTCTCCATGCTCCGCATACCATTGTGTATATTTTATACAGCTTGTTATTTTCATCTCAAAACTCAAATTTGAAATTAATCGATATTTCATTCTTCATAATTGATGTTTTTTAACTTTTCCGGGAATTCGGAAAAAGGATTCTATTTTTCTAGCTGTTGTTTCCTTGAAATCTTATTTAAGCAGATTTTCATTTAGGTGATTTCAGTTCCACGAAAATTTACACAGCCATTTCCGAACTTGTATGTGATATTCATAAATTTTATTTTTAAATTAATTTTAAAATGCAATTTTATCAGCAAAACTTATGCAAATTATTTATTCAAAAATATTTGTAAGAAATTTTCATTTAATTCTGAGCAAAAGTTTTAAAATGCGAAGGAAAATTGAGTTCTAACGAAAATTGATTTTTTAGCATGTTCTTTTAATTTTTAGTTCCACCGAAAAATTCTGGATAATTTCTTAATTGTTTTGCGGGTAATTTAAATCACATTCTAGTCATTTCATTCATGAAATTCTCCAGGAAGAAGTAAGATGCTTACCTAAAATTCCTGAAATACATCACTATTCACCCGGAATATTATCCAAATGTTTGTTTTTCTAGCGAAGTGTTTCAATTTTATTTTATACATTTTCTTCAGATCTTTTCCAAGTATTATCAGGGGAATATTTCTGGGAATACTCGAATGCTATTAGTTAAAAGTATTTGCGTATTGCTCGGAATATTTAAGAATTTTCAGGGTTGTTCGAATAAAAATAAACTACTGAGACTATGTTTAATTTACTAATTACTAATGTATCCAATAGTTTTTGAAAATAGTTTAAATGAACTCTCTTCAGTTTCAATTCAAAACATTTTGTCTAGATCCACTAGCATATCTATAAGGCTCTGAATAATTGAAGAAAAAATAATTTAAGCAAGACCCTCTAAGTATTGTTTAGATTTGGTGTTGATACCACTCTTATAAGAAATAATTCTACCTTTTTATTGAGCAAGTAAAAAATTATTGATTTTCATATATATATGTTTATAAAGAGATTTTCAAGATTTTGCATCACTGGGATTATGTCTCCGACTCGTTCGAAAATTTAATTTTCACCCAAAGACGTAACAATTCAACCATTTTATTAGATTTGCAATTGGAAAAAATGCAAGTGATGCCAAATCAAGGCGATATAAGAAATTGTTTGACGCGTTTCTCCTTCTAACATGATTGTGATTGTTCATTAACGTAGCACTGAGATACAACAAGATGGCTATTGGCTACGAACTTCTTAATTTTGATCCTAGTGAAGTGACGAGGACGACACCTCAGTTGGTACATTCCTTTCCAAACTCCCACACCACAATAATGGGAGGACTTGGGACCGCGATCAAATTTTTTGTTCATCAGCCCCGTTTCACGGTGGATCTTAATTGGCACCGGGGTTCGAATCTACACTGGCACGAGTCATCGATCATGACCTTTAGGTTACCATGGCCACTTTCTCTTCTAAGCATGTTAGTATTAATAGAAATATCTCAGGGATACCAAACAAAAATCGTGAAGTCAATGTTTTAAAGGTTTTCTAAGCGAATTTTCTGGTACATATCTCACATGGAGCAAAATTATTTCATGAGATCGCTATATATTACACCAGATTTGACTTTATAAGAAAATTATCCACTCTTAAATATAACTGATATTTTGAAGTTCTATTTTACAACGTTTCAATAAAAAAAAAAAATAATAACGATAAGATTGAGAACAGAACTGTTCGAAAGTTTTCATCACCAATTGTGTTTTTTGCTAATATTTATCACATTTATACAGAAACTCGTATTATGAAAACTTAATTTTGAAAAATTGGAGTTTTTAAAATGTATGAATATTTATAAGAAATATTTAAAAAAGTGTGTGATATATAAGTCTAAGCCTTTTTTGAATTTGATGAAAGTGTACCTATGTTAATACATTTTAATTAAATGTAATGATATTAATTGAAAATATAAAATTTGCACAATGATTTACTATTATATATATATGTTAAAAGCAAAATATTCCATTAAAATCTGAATGCATTTTTCTATCTATAGATCTATTAACACTATTTTAATTTTTAATGTTTCAAAATATGCTAAGTGACTCGGATAAAAACGTTCTCTCTCGAGAATATGCTAAGTGACTCGGATAAAAACGTTATCTCTCGAGTTTCATTCCTAAAATTTGTATGTATTTTATAAAATAAATCTAGAGAGAGAGAGAGAGAGACTCGGTAAAATAATGAAAAAAAATTTTTTTTTAAAAAAAAGCGAATTAAAGCGGGTTAAGCGAATAAAAAAAAGATTGAGAAACGCTTCTCTAGACAACTGAATCAAAAGGGAACTCCCTAGCGGCCCAATTATTAGGCACTTTTGCAATGGATATTGCTTCCCTCTTTTAATCCTTACCGAGTGGCCTTTTTAATTGAGAAGTTTCCGTGGTAAGGTCCAACACACTCGAATCTTAAGACTGGATGATTTGAAAACAGCAATTAAACACAAGTAATAGCATAGAGTCAAATTTATTTTGCAGAACACAAAAATTTTCAAATTTATAATTTATCGTGCCTTTCCCCCGGAAAACCATCGTACTTTTTTAATAAACGAGGCTATTCAATTACATTGTCGGAATTATTGCAAAGACGACAGAAATTAAAATGCCTTTTCTAACCAACCCAATGATGGATCCTTTTGGCTTGACTGCTAAGAACACTTTTAAACAAGAATGGACGAGTTTTTTCCAGACCGAACAGATCGAGAATTCAAATAGTCCCCCCGTCAAGAAACCGACCTCCTTCCGCTTCGCCACGGTGTGAAAATCTATCGAATATAGCAAATTTATGATGTTAAATTCACAAACCATCTCCTGATCGTATTCTGAATAATTTATTTCGATTATCTTTTGCGGAATCTGCGGTGACCCAGCAAGAATAAATAACTAATTAAAATGATTATTTTATATTGAAGAGAAAAAAAATGTAATTGATATGAACAATACGAATAAACCTTCCTTGAATAGTGGTTGTTCATTATTGATTATAGTTCAATCAAGTAACTTAATTCTCACCAGAGTATGCTTGATAGCTAACGAAATTGTAAGAAGCTTAAGTGTTCTGAGTATAAATCTATTTATACAGATGTGCTAGACGGCGTCAGTCTAGATTATCCCTTGGAAGCACTAATCCTGAGCTGTCGCGACACTCACTGCAACCATAACACACAAATGTAGGGTTAAAAGAGCCTTCCTCATCTAATCTGTTTTCCTTGCCAAAAACCATTTCGAAAATACGTTTTTATTCTCTAGGCATTATATCATCGGAGTCCATTTTTTTTCTTATGAATTTTTTTAAATGTAAATATTATATCCTCACTTTTTGAAATTAATTTAGACGAAAACAGAAACTATACGCTTTTAAAATTCTGTGCTACGGATGGCAGCATAAGGTGCATTTTTCCCCCCACGGTAGTAATATTAATTCGACAAATTTCATATTAATCCGAATTGTTTTAATTCTTCGACAAGTGATTTAAGTCCGTACATATTAAAATATGTTATGAGCAGGAGCAATCAACTGAACACAACTTCGGGACTCTAAGATATGAATGAAAAATAAAATACGAAATTATCTTTTCACAAACGGAAGAAAAAATAAAGCATTTCAAACAGAAAGACGCAGTATCCCATTGGTTTACGTCGCGAGTTTTGTAGTCTACAATGTCCAAGTCGAGTCTCACGATTCCACGAAATACCGATCCCATGGGATAATTGGGAGTGCAACAAGCCAAATGTGCAATAGTTAATTTATTTATTGTTTATTAACGTCACGATTTTAGCAACACGATGGCTACTGGCGACAGACCTCATGACTTAACTAGCCTCAGTCAAGTGATGAAGACGACATCTGAGCTGAAACCCTTTCTCCAAACTTCTTTATAACTAAGGTGACGAATTTTTTTATAATGAAAAGGAGGATGAAAAAATTTAAGAAAAAGTACGGCGTAAATAAAGGAAACATTTTATTAATTAAAACAAAAATACACTAATTATTTTTACAACCTTTTTAATTATTTAATCAAGTGAGTAGTTTTCCATTGAATGAATATTTTTTGTCAACACATTATTTTCTAACAATATATTCGAGATTTCGGAGCAAGAAATATCCTTCATATTGAATGTTACGGTAAGTGCTGCAGCTAGTGTATCAACATTCAATTTTGATTTCTCACTTGTACAAAAATCATTATCAATTTTAAAACTTCTTTCAACTGCTGTATTAGTTCCAGGGTAGCACAGCGTAAATTTAACAAGAATAACTAAATTTTCATATGGAATGTGTTTATTTTTTAAGTGATTAAATAGTACCTCCCCCTTTCCATCTTGTATCAATTTCAACATGTTGATTTTTCCATTGTTCTAATTTATCAGAATTTAAATGTACATTTAGTCTTTTGATTTCTTCAAACAGACAATAGTTATCGATTTTCATATCGAGCATTTCTTTCGATAAACACAAATTTCAATATCTGCCCAATTTACTTGCGACCAAAAAAAAAAAAAAAAAAAACACCATTGAAAGCTATGATATTTGTTTCAAACCATTCTTCGACATATTGGAAAGATGTTTGGCAAAAATTCTGCACTTCTTTGGTACACTTTTCCATAATGCTCGGATTTTGTTTCTCTAAGTTTGACATTTTTTTTCTCTCTTTTTATTTTTAAAGGAATAGATTTTTCATCAAATCGTGATTTATATTGAAGGACAAAATATATAGTTCAAAATAAGATTTAATTTCTGTAGCTGAAATATGTTCACCTTCAATCTTTTGAATCGTTTTGTGGAAAATAGATGCCTATTAAGTACAAAATACATTAATATATCTGATAATTCATAATTGAAAAAAAGATTCCAGAATTTTTGGACATTTGTCAATTTCAAAAAAATATGAATGGAGAGGCTCAAATAATTGTAAAACACGCTCTCTGTAGCAGGTGTTAGAGAACCATCTAACTTTTGTGTATCCTAAAAGTTTTCTGTATTCAGTATTTTGTATATTTGTTCAAGTATTGTTCTTGTCATATACCCAAGACGTTAATTTACGAGATACGTCTCCAATAATCTTCGGGAGGTGTATAGTTACGTTAGTTGAAACTTCGGGGAGGGCTATGTCTTTACCCAGCCACAGTGGGGGATGGGTTTTTCTATCCCGGGCGGGAGAGGTCCAATGACCCTAAGTGTAGGTGGCTTTTCGAACATTCAATCTTTGGGCCCGAAGGAAATTTGTTAGGTCGCTTTTTTTCAGTGCTCTCAGCAACTAGATCAAAAAGAGATTCCCTTTCAGGCTTCTTATTGAGGAGTTTTAATTTCCGTCATCGCTGTTGATGCGAGTCGCTGCATACTAAGCACAATATCGTCGGACCCGACATTCTAGTCTAATGCTTAGATGATTTCTGATGTCCCTTCTCTTCATAAATTTTTTATGGAAATAAACTGTCTACATCTCTTTCAAATCCATGGGATATAATCCTCTCTTTCATTTGGATAACTGAATTAATAATCTCAGCTATTGGTCATTGATCCCTTCCCCTTTTCCAACGCGGAAAGGAAACGGATCATCTGGTGCAGGGGAGCTTTTGGGTCCCAGGAGATCGGATTGTATAAGGTCAAAAGTTGGCTTTAAAGTTCCTGGTAAACAAAAATGTTGCTTGACTTTTCATATTGGTCTGGATGTCTTTAATGAGAAACTTCTTCGGATTTAAGAGAGATTAACTAACTTTACTTGTAGTCGCCACCTAAGTCAATCGAAACAAAACCTAGTATTTAAAAGTGAACGAACTTTATCCTATTGTGACCCAAGACCCTATTATTTGAGCAATTGTTCTCTAATTTGAGATAAATCATCTAAAAAGTAATGCAAAACAGTATATTCAGCCTTTCTGTTTTAAAAATTAAGAAAAATACAATTTTTGGCCAGTTCATTATAATGGACATTGGGTCTTAGTCTACTAAAACATACGTTATTGATTAACTATACAACAAAATTTCATTATTCACACATTGAAAATTGTATAATAATTATTTTTAATACAAAAAAAAATATGTAAAAGTATTAAAAAAAAACTAAATTCAAACTGCTGACATAATTACCTTTAGCAGTTGCTTTCTTCTTGTCCCCCATTTTCAAATGCTTCTGGAACAATGATCCCGTCAAATAATTTCAAGTTTTGCTGAACAGAAGGTATTGAACTATCCAATATAATTGAGTGCCTGATCTTAGGATATAAAACTGTCAATTATTTCTCTGGATGTAAAATAAAAATGTCCGGTAGAATGGACGTTGGGTCTCAAGAGATTATATTTTCGAATACGTATTCATAAAACATGGATGTATTAATATTCAGTAGTAAGAAAGTAAAGCAAAAAAAAAGCTTATCTTCAAACCTGACAAAAGATGTTTTAAATTATTGTCACCCTTCAAAGTTTCATGATATTTACAGAGAGAGAGAGACAGAAAGAAAGAAGCTTGGTTTAAAAACTTATACCTCCTCGACCATAATCATCTTATTTGTTATTCGACTTTCATAATTATTTTTGTATCTAAGAAATACATGTATGTCAAGATTATCAAACTTAGAGGGCCAAATTAACAAGGTTTAAGTTTTAGAAGCAAGAAAGAGAGAGACAATCTATAAAAATAATTTTCACAGAGAAAAAACTGTACATTGAAAAATGTATTGAAAAAAGCAAACAAAAACAATGATAATTTTAATATTTTTCACCTAACACTTGAGAAGCCTTCTCTGTAACCTTCTTTTCTTCTATCGGAGAAATTTTGGTTACAATGATTATTTTCGGAACTGACTCGAGATGCTTGTCAGTAATTTTAAATCTTTCAGGAGACTTATTTCCTTTCATGAGTGAACATATAACTGCTCGCACTTTCTCTGATAAGCACTTTCAAACGTATAAATTATCTGATATGCAATTTTTCAAGTATTTCCAAACCTGTTTCAAAACCTAATTGTAAAATTCTAGTAAGCCAACTTCATTGAATTTTGCTTTTAGTTCTGAATCACTCTGTGTATCTCAAATTACCTCCATTTGCATCTCATTAAGTACCGATTCTATATCTATTGAATGCACTGAAAAAAAAACAACAAATAACTTATTTTCCAATAACTTAAAATATGTAAATCACTAATTTTGTTTCAAATTCTCTTCTAATGCCTAATCACTAAAACTTAATTTTTTTTTGTTCTTTTTAAACGGTGCAATTCCAGCTAAAGTTATTTTTGTTCATTTTGATGTTGAAAGGTGCGTTAATGTTTAATTTTTTTTAACTGCTTTCCTCATTGTACTATTTTACACTGAAATACTTTAAATTGATGTGGCGTCGCTTTAGCCTAGTGGTTATGATCGCTGACTCGAAGCCGGTAGTTTTCGTCGAATCGTAGATTCGAGCCTTGATGACGTTAAAGACACGTCATGTAGCTGGGGCTGATGCACGTTAAATCGGCCCAAAGTCCTCCCGTTGGTGGGGTGTGGTATTTAGGAGAGGGGGTACCAGCTCAGATGTCGTCCACGTCACTTCACCGAGGTTCAAAACTACAAGGTCCGTCGTCAATGACCATCTTGTTGCTTTTAGTGCGACGTTATTGAAACCAAACCAAACTTTAAATTGAAATTGATAGCACATGTTTGTAATGATCCAATCTTTTTCTTGCAGTTGTATATTTAAATCATACAAGTATTTTGTTATATCGTCCAGTAAGGTGTAACTTTATTTAACGTATAACATCCTCGGCTACACGATGGGTCTTTAGTGGCAACAAGGCTCGAACCCCGACTCGACGAAAATCGCCGGCTGCGAATGTGGTTTGATTTGGCTTTATTAACGTCGCACTAGAAGCAACACGAGGGCTATTGGTAAAGGACCTCGTGGTTTTGAACCTCGGTCAAATGAACGAAGTCCATCCCTGAGCTGGAACACCCTTCTCCTAACTTCCACACCGTGCCAACGGAAGGACTTTGTGTCCCGATAGATTTAAAGTGCATCAGCCCCGGCTACTTAGCGGGTTTTGGGGGGCATCAAGGCTTTGATTCGCGATTCGACGAAAACCGCCTGCCGCGAGCCCGCGACCATGGCCACTAGGATAACTAGAATAATTTAGTTTATATTCACTTACGAATGTAGAAAACTGCCGCAGATTTATGCCGCAAAGAATACAGAAAATTGCCGCTTACCGTTATATTAGCTGAGTGCACTGCTCAGTTAATCATTGCGGTCCTCGCGTTTGATATCCTTGCTCTATGTAATACACCATTCATTTTTAATAAAGCTTCTATCCTTTCCTACTCACTTGAGCCAAAGTCTGACATTCCCATTGGAGAAGAAATCCAGTGGGTGTCCGTAACAGGTGGTTTTAATGACAGCTGTCACCTCATCTTCAGAATGAAATGGATATCCCTCAAGGCAGGGGGCTACCAGCTTTTTGCATACCGAGATAGACGAGTTGAGATGCACCATATAACACGAGCACTTCTTATATCGTCTTAAGTTCATAGTTAGGGATTGGTAAATAGATATCAGGATACAGAATCTGCTTTGCTTAGAGAGGAAAAGGAATAACTTAATCATCATTTAAATTAATTAATTAACGCTAGTTTAATGAAGCAACACTCTACCGTAGTCAGGAATGATCTTCTGTATGAGAGGGTGATGGTTTCATGATCGTGCTATAGTTGCCAGAGAGTCTCGTTAGGTGAAAAAAACTCGGAACTGCAGTTCAGAGAGTGACATCAGTTCGGAGCTTGGAGTCGTCTGTTCTCTCTGCTTGCTATTAGTTCTGACCCGTGGAATGTTAAGTAACCTTTTTTTAATAGAAGTATGTTTATAGATATAATTAATTTTTAAAGTGATTTAATATTTGTGTGTAAGACAATAATTTTATTACAGAACATAAATATTACTTACCTATGGAGTTTGTTTGGATTTCTCTAGACTTTTAATATTTTGTGTTAAATTTGTGCTAAGAACAGCAAATAATTTTTTAAGTTTGAGTCAATTATTCTCGACCATGTTTGCTTTTGATCTATTTCATTGATGAAACGTTCACTTGACCGAGGTTCAAAATTACGAAGTCCGTCGCCAATAGCCCTCGTGTTGTTTCGTTTTAGTTTAGTTTTTATAACGTGCGACGTTAATAAAAGCTAAACTAAGCTTAAACTTCATTGATGAAAATTCTTGCTCACATCTGTATGCCATTCCAAAGAGGCAAATTTAATTTTTTGCAAATTTTCTTAGATCGGGGTAATATTCTCATGGTAATGAACGTCAAAAGCGCTTATCAGAATCTAAGAAGCTATATCAGAAGCGCTTTGATATGGAAAAAGGTCATTTAATTTTATTTTGATGAATTTGAATGAATTTGTTTTTAAATCTATCAGTTTTATAAGTAGGTTACTACGCATCTGAATTGTGTTTAGAAAATGGGTTTATATAGATTAGAATGCAGTTTTCTTCTTTAGCACAATCCTGAAAACGACTTTAAAATGTCCTTTTCAATATATGTGATCAAACTGCTACTATTTTCAGCCCATTCACTACGTTCTTTCAAGCATGTAAGTTGCCTGAAATCTTCCATTTCAACCCCTCAAATCCTCCAACAGTTTCAATTTCATTTTCAAGGGAACTGATGCTATTTACTAAACTACGACACAATTTATTCCTGCCTTGTAATTTTAAATTTAGATCACTGAGATGGATCGTAATATCAACTAAAAATGCCAAAACAAATTGCCAGTTGTTAAATAACAGGATTCTTTCCGCAAGTAATTCATTTTCCAGTTCAAAAAAATTAGAAACATCGCGTTTTCAATTTCCAAAATCTACTCAAAATCTGCCTACACTTGGCCTATAAATCACTAGTTTAATTCTAAAAAACAAATCAATTTTATTGAAGCAAGAAAAGAGAAGACCTAAACTCGGAGTGAGAATAGTTTTTGGAATTAAAAAAAACTACAACATCAATATACAGGGGGCTTACAAAATCATATCCCAATTCTGAAAAGTTGCAATTATAAAACTGAAGAAGATACAGCCTTTTTGGACAAATTAAATTAAAAAAAAAACACTTTAAAGGGTATAAATGTTAAATGTGACCACCACCAGAAATTAGAAAGATATCCAGTCGGTAATATAACCACCCCACGTTTTGTTTTTGCATGTTCGATGTTATTGTTTGAATGGTTGCAATAATTCACATTTTCAGTTCATCACTGTTCGCTGGCAATGGTGAAAAAAACATCTTTTCAGCAGTTATAAAAAAATCACAACCAATTGAATCAGGGCTTCTTGGGAGGCATTGATTGAAGACAAGGTTGCTATGTCATCCACTCTACGACCAGTCTACCGTCATGTTCCACTAGGTGTGGTTCATTTTTCTGATGTCAGTCATGTTGTATATTTATAATTTTATACACTTTTAAACATTATTTTTAATTTAATTTTTTCAAAAAGGTTGTAACATCCTCAGTTTTGTCATTGTAGTTCTTGGGAAATTTCTTTGTAAATAGCTTGCATTTTAGCTTCGTTTATAGTGTAAATAAATAACGTTATTTTATCTGATACTATTCACATTTATATGATCAATAAATGTTTTCCCAAATTAAAAAAAAAAAAACTTTCAGGGGTTTACCTTCTTCCCATAAGTAAGGGGTATCATAGCCCTGAGGTACCCTAATAATCTTTTCCTTTCCTGTGGGGTTTACTGTCTTTTGCAAACACAGGTGACACACCTCCGGGATACCTGTCTACCTTTCTCTATTTTCGACCAACTTTTACATTTTCTTCCATCTTTTTTCTACGTCTCGATCACAGTTGCACATGGTTAGGTGTATTATAGCCAGATTTAGCTCTTGCACTATAAACATCAATTTTTATTCTCTAAATAAAAAAAATATATATATGTTTTATATTTTATTCTTTATAGATGTTGACGACGGCGTTTGATAGTGAAATCTGGGGACAGAATTGAGCTGTCTACCTGCAGGTCCACAAATTTGTGCCTTTAACAACTGCTCTAGAAACAAATTCTTCACCGGGCTTGTTATTCTACGCTTTTCCTTCTCAATCAGATATAGTGATCAGATAGTGAAGAATCCGATTTGGATGGCTTCATATGATGTACAGTTTGTTGTAATTAATTTTGTTAGCCAAAGTAAAACTGAAAAGTCTCTTCTATAATTTAATTTAACATCTCGTTGTTGCGATATTTTTAACATAGTATTATTATGTAAATAGATTTGTTTAGTGGATTAATAAAAGTAGGTAAATGTAAGTATATTTATAACATTTCCCACCGCGATAATTTATTTTAGCGTTATGATATCATTTCCGACACTTTTCTTAACTGATATGCCAAATATTCCGTTACAGGTTAAGATTTTGCGACTATGACGTTTAGGACGATGCCACGCGCATTTTAACTTAGTGCGGCGTTCCTGTGCAATTATAGTTTGTTTTCTTGCATCATTTTTCTCAAGATCAGAGTTTACCCTGTTGTAGTCTTTCCTTCTGGAAATTATGGTACTTATTAACTAGCTTCATGCATTTTTAAAATCAAATCAATTAACAGTTCCTATTTTTAACACAAGCAAATATTTTACGCTACAAATAATATTTTCTATCCTAATTAAAAATATTGAAATTAGTAAATGCATTTCTATTTTTCATACTGCTTGTAATTTTTTAATTTGCTTGAGTTTGATACAACTTACATAATTTGTTTAAAATCGAATTTCATACCGATTTCTTAAAAATTCGATTGACTGCGTAAAAGGATTGATAATGAACACTGAATTAAACGTTTACGTCAAACGTTTATTCTAAGTACGACAAAATTTTGTGTTCATGAATTTGAGGGGAAAAAACATACAAAAATAAAACCTAAATCACATTAAAAAAAGATGGCTGTAGAGAAAAATATTCATCTGTTTTCTTTCAAAATCAACTTATATTAAATTAAGTTTTACTTCAATTCAAACACAATAGCCATTGTTCTAAATCTAGAGTAAAAAATTCAACAATCTGATTAATTCTTTTCTATTTTATTGTATGAAAATGGATAATTGTTAAAGCACACACACACACATCGTTGAATGTGTAATTTTTTCGACGCTCGAATAAATAATTTTGCCGATATGTTCGTTAATTTGTAAGAATAAAATTTTACAATTAGAACGTTTTTTGTTGTTTAATATGCATGAGAGATCCTATTTTGAGCTTACACAAACACAATAATGGATGAAATCAATCATGCATCATTTTATATAAAATAAAGTAAATTATACTTTCAAATATTTGCACATTACATTTATTTCAATAACAACATATCACTTCAATGGGTGATTTACCTTACTGATAACCAGGACTTGATCTGAACGGTTAATTGCTTCTTTGTCGATCTACCAGTTGACGCGTAGCATTTATATTATTCATATATTTAATAATATTTATTATACAGTATATTTTCTCATCAGAAATATACTTATGTTACTTATGAGATTTTGTCAGCGTGATTGTAATTTGTAAATGCCGTTTTTGAAAATTGCTTTGTGTTTAGAAGCGAATAATAGAAGTACTGCTAGGTTGACGAATGCTTCAGTTTTCAATTTTGTTCTTTTCAAAACCTTTTTCAGGAAGAAAAACAAGTAATGATTAGAGAGTGCTAGGTCTGAGGAATATGGTGGATGTGACAGAAATTCCCCGGCCATCTCTGTGATTCTTTGATGAATCGCCAAAGCAACTTTATGATGATGTAATATAATGTGCTCATATTTAACATCACCGGTCTGATTTCTTACGGTGTTTTGTTCAAATCAACCATTTAGCTAACAGTATCTCTCGTCGCGCTTTTTGTTGGATTTCAAAAGCTTGAAATATTTTGGTTCTTGGACGTCCCACCTTATGCACAGCGTTCTCTAATTCAGGCTCAATCTCGATTTAGAGATAGAGAGGACAGATACTCCATGTTTCAGGTATGCTTTTTTCCTCACGATTTACTCGAAAACAATACCTTTTTCATTACCAGTTATTATCCATTCCCAAAAGGGTTTGTTTTTGTTCCGAGCGAATAGAGATGTGCATATGACGATTGGATTAAGCAAAATTTTCTCACTTAACTCGCGAGGCATCCACCTGGAATGTTTATTGACCAATACTAGTAACGACGGAAATTATATTGTACAATAAATATTATTAAATGTATGAAGGATTTATTATTTTCTTTCTCTTCATAAACGGACAGAACTTTCCGGTTGACTTAATACATCTTCATTCATTCATTTGAATTTATTTAACTCAAATGAATGAATGCAGATAGATTAGGATCACTATATGCAGTTCCCTGCCCATTATAATTTATGTAATTGAGTCTTTAGATTGTGGAAAGGGACCCTTACCTACGAGTCTTTGAGTGTGTCCCCTTCAATACTATTTTTTAACATTAGACAAACACAACCGCATATGAAATTGAACCTCAATGTTCTCACATTGGGTGGGTGGAAGGAAAGAGGTATCAGTTCAGGTGTCATACCCGTCATTTAAAATTTCTATATTCGTTGAAAATAGTTAATTCTCGATTCAGCAATCAAAAGTTATATATAAAACTTCAAAAAAATCCAATTAATACCCTTAAATTTAATAAAAAGCACTAGTACTGTAAAAATGGGGGACATGTTTTAATGTATCAATAATAAATTCCTTTATAATGAAGACATTGCAGAGACTCTCTTCTACAAGAACGTTAGAAGTTAAAAGGCCTTACTCAACCAGCCAAAAGAGATATCTTTTCAGCCTGATTGGTAAGACTGTCAACTTTGACCCCTTGGCCCAGGGTTCGAAACAACGCTGCCGCATCAAGGTCATCAAGCAACTCTCTCCCCCTCCTCGGGGTCGGAAAACCACTCGCGGCCGAAACATAATCAAGATTTGCACACAAATCAGCTATTTCTCTTTTGTATCTTGTCATCAGAATCATTTCCCGAAGGTAGCTCCTATTTATCGTCACACAGCACCCCACGCTGGACCCCCAGCTAACTTCTAAAACGAAATTGGTACTTATCTGTCGACTGGAGGGATGAAGGGCCACGGTAGTTTAGAGGCTGTGGTCGTGGATTCGCAGGTGGTGATTTTTGTCGAATCGTGGGCTCTTACCGTGTAGTCGGAGCCGATGATGCACATTGAATCTGTCGAGGCTCAAAGTCCTCCATATGGCGTCGTGAGGAAGTTTGTAGATGGAGCTGAGCCCTGCCAGTCGTGGCAATTGAACCGGGATTGGCAGGGCTCGCACTCAGACACGCTCCCCACTACGTCACCTTGTCCACACCCATTGCTGTGCAACCACCTTGAAACAAATATTTAAGTTTTTAATAAAATGCTATAAAACTATTTTAGTTAGTATTAGAGAAATACAAGCTGATTTATTTGAAAAAAAAAATTTGCTTGTAATTATTTGGTTCATCATTTTAAATAGGCTTACAGGACGTCCCATCTATTTCGAGACAGTACAGTTTGAAGGTTTGGCCGGCTTGTCATTTCTTCTTGGTTATTCGTTAATATTTTTTTTTAAAAAAAATCAAATATACATATATTAAAAATACTTTTGAATGTCACCGTGTACTACATTTCAATATGGCTCTTTTCGTAGATGGCGCCACACGTAGAACGCAATTATTTGTTCAGCATTATAGAGTCATCAACGAAAGACAATCCCCGCTTAATGGGCGCATTCCTCTAAATTCCATGTTTATTGCAACTTATATGCTCAGATTTTTAGCTAACGTGTCTACTTTATTGTGTGTTTGTGGCTTTTATTTCACTGGTCTTATATTTATACTTCGTTATTTTAATCTCAAAATGAAAGACAAATTTTAAAAAAATGAGTGAATGATTGTTTATTAGCATCAAACTGAGAAACGACCCGAGGGGTTTTGGGATAGTGTTCGTAATTCTGAATCTCGGTCAAGTGACGAGAGCGGCACCTGAGTTTACACCCCCCTCTCCCAACTTCCACACCACACCAACGGGAGGATTTACACATACACAATAATGGATGCCTCGCACAATAATATAGCCTCGGCAGATTTAGCGTTCCTCAGCCCTACTACATGGCGAGTTTTTAGTGGCATCAGGACTCGAGCCTGCGACTCAACGGAAACAACGCCAGTCCCAAGTTCGACTTGGCAACCGCGTTGGCGATGAAAAATACTTTTGACATATCATTGCCAAAATCAAAGTAATCATCAGTGAAGCTATCATTTTGTGATGAGTCTATTAGCTGAAGCAATGCTCCTTAAAGAGTCGAGCCTCTTTCTTTACTAATTTTATCAATTTCATCCACTTTAAAGCAAAGGACAAAGAATCTATACTTTTAATACTTACTGGGAAGAATTATATTGTATCCTTGATTTTAAAGATAAATGTGTTTGAGTGTCGTACGCCAGTCGCTTTATAAGTAATAATTTTTATTTCTTAACATAGTATTTTTAGAATAATTCCTTTGTGTTTATGTATATTATTATTTGAGCTTATCTATAAATTTACCTTCAGAAAATAAATATACCCACCGGACCACCGATATTCTAGAATTTACTCTGTATAAGGCTCTAAAAGGATCCCATTCTAGAATGTCATGGGTTTCAATTCAATTATCTTTCAGTAGCCGAGTCAATCTGTGTGCTGTGTAATGATCTGTTGTCGATTTGAGCCGTAGACATAGGATTACGATAGAGTGTAAACATGTCTCTTTCAGTAAGTAATCTGTTCAATCGATGGCTGAAAAAATCACTACGCTACACCTCTTGCAATTAATTCGTCTCCGGCTTACAATATATTTTTTTATTAAACTGAACAATGCTCAGTAGGTGTATTTTTGCAATGGGTGTATTTTGTTGTTATTCTGTTCAAGCGTATATATATCTGATTACATTAACCTATGTATTTAAAATTATTTCTGGATTTTACATAAAGCAATCTAATTTGAAATTTGTCGCACTTATTTTAAAAAAAAATATTTGTCGCACTTATTTAATAAATTCTCAATCGCATAAGGATATTTTGTAGAAAAAATCATTTCTTGCAATCCTACATAAAAATTGTGTCTTGTATAAAAAAAAAAAGAGCTTTAAGGTATATTAAAATAATGATAAAGTTACATTATCTATAAAATGTTATAAAATTTAAAAAACTCAGTTTATAAAAAAATAAACTTTTTTTCTCACACGAATGTAAGTGAGTGATTCTTTATTGACGTCACACTTAGAAGGAAATATGAGGCTGTTGGAGGCAGTCCTCGTCATTTTGAGGCACGGTTAAATGGCGTACACGACAACTGATGTGACATATCCTAACTTCCACATCGAGCCAAAGTGAGGACTTAAAACTTCCACAGATTTAACGTGTATCAGCCCATCTTCACTACGAGTCTTTAGTGGAATCCGGATTCGAATGTATGACTCGCCTGAAATAATGCCGACCATGAAACTCGAGACCATAACCACTCGGCTACTGCGGTCATTTTTTTTTTTTTTTTTGCACGAAATATAGTGTTATACAAATTTTTTTTCACAGCTGCATTTCAATAGGAAAAGAGTTGAAAGTACAGAACCATGGCAGTTAATTAAATTATGTCCGCGCTAGTTGATTGTTCACTATCGCAACCTCGTGGCTGACGTTGTTTCCGTCGAGACGTGTGCCATTAAAGACTCGTCATGTAGCGGGGTAGATGCAAGTTAAATCTGCCGAAGTTCCAAGTCCTTTCTATTTGCGTGGGTAGCCGCGGTAGCATAGTGGTCATGATTTCGGACTCGTGGCTGACGGTTTTCGTTGAGTCGCGGGTTCGATCCTTGGCCACTAAATACCCACCGTGTACCCGGGACTAACGCACGCTAAATTTGTCGGGAACCAATGTCCTCCGGTTGGCGTGGTATGGAAGATAGGAGTGGTGGATGCTAGCTCAGGTGTCGTCCTCTTCACTTGATCAAGGTTCAAAATTACGAGGTCTGTCGCCAATAGCCCTCGCGTTGCTTCTAATGCGACATTAATAAAAACTAAACTTCTATTTGCGTGGAAGGAAAATTTGAATGGGGAGGAATGCTAGCACAAGTGTTGTCCTCGTCTCTTGACTGAGACTCAAAATAGCTATCCGGTTGCTTTTGCGATGTCAGGAAATAATAATGTTATTTATGTTTCAAAAAAGTAGTTTACAGAAATTCATTTTTAATTCTTATTTTGTAACTAACACTAAATCTTAATTATAGAAATCATATCACATTTCAAAAAATTATTTTTTATTAAATCAGTACTTATACAGAAGGCAATTATGTAAAAATCGGTAGGAGACAGAAAACACTGACTATTTATAAAAAAAAGAATGCCTCATTTAAAAATCCTGTACTCCGGAAAAAAACACATGAAACACTTCGGATTAATGTAGTCTAGTTTAATGCTTTTTCTACTCATTGTTATAGTGATTTTTAGTAAATACGTCTATCACATTATATACACTTCGGGTTCAAGTGCTTATTCAATACATGAATGTTTCTCCTTTAATTACGAATGTTTCTCCTTTATGTAATAGCTTACCACTGAAAGTCAGAATTTCGCGGCTCTGTGTTAGCAGCAGTTCCCAGAACTTCTATTGATGGCATTATCATCGAATTTGGAATTCATTTAACTGAAAGTCAGAATTTCGCGGCTCTGTGTTAGCAGCAGTTCCCAGAACTTCTATTGATGGCATTATCATCGAATTCGGAATTCATTTAACTTACCAACTGTCAGTCTGTTATTCCCTTCCTAATCGGGAGTTGTGATCTGAGGGTGGCTCTATTCCCTTGTCTTATGAATAAATAGTAATATTTTATAAGTAGTATTGTTTTATTGAGGGGGAATCCTAAAGGATAGATTATCTCGGATATCCTACCAAAATTATATAAATTACTTCTGTAAGGAGGGGGTGGGGTGATCTCTACGGAGTTATTAATAATGCCATTCAAACACGCTAAGTAATATGGTAGTTTGATTATTATTTTAATTTAGCTATTTAATAATTTAGCCAGTTAAGCTGTAATATTTATATTAAATATTTCAGCTTAACTGGCCGTTTTGATTTTGTAGATGTAATGTTAATCCTATGGAATTTCTAATACCGCCCTCAGATCCATAATCCCGATTCTAATTCTGATTTTTGAAAATATTTTATAGAATATTTTTTTAAAGACTGAAAAATCTTCAAGCGAATGTTAAAATAGGGGTAAAATTTTTTTGAAAAATCGGAGGAAAATTGTAATTATGCAGAAACTTTTTTTTTTTGTTCTTTCGGATGCATTTTTTGCATTGAGATTGATAAAATAGTCTAAATTAGAGGACGGCAGTAGAAATTCCATAGGATTAACATTACATTCACGAAATTAAAATGGCCGGTAGACGGGAGACTTCATCTCCCGTCTACCGGCCATTAATATAATAAAATAATTTTAAGAGGGAAATAAGCCTGAAAATAATTTTAAGATGGCCTGTCTTAATTTTAAGAAAAACAAAGGGAGCGAATTGAAAAGGATATCTTTCATGAATATAAAGTATTTTGATAACTTTTGACGAAGATTGTTAGCAATCATTTATTAAAGTCGCACTCAGAAGCTACGTGAGGGCTATTGCCAAATCATTCAAAGAAATCAAGTTCACTGTCAAGGGGGCCCGCGGTAGCCTAGTGGTCAAGGTGGCGGACTAGCGACCGGCGGTTTTCGTTCACTCGCGGGTTCGATCCTTGGCCGCCAAAGACCTGCCGTGTAGCCGGGGCTGATGCATGTTAAATCTGTTCGGGGCCCAAAGTCTCCCCTTGGCGTGGTGTGGATGTTAGGAGAGGGGGATGTCAGCTCAGGTGTCGTCCTTGTCACTTGACCGTGGTTCAAAATTACGAGGTCCCTCGCCAATAGCTCTCGTGTTGCTTCCAGTGCGACGTTAATAAAAACTAAAACTAAATCACTGTCAAGGGTTTGTAACTCAAATTCATCTCCCTCGGGAAAAACGAAGTGTTGCTTTTAGTCGTCAACGAAGCTTGATTATAAAGTAATGCCGTTTGAGTCCTGATGCCCGGTGTGTAAGGGAGCAGATGTACATTAAGACGATCGAAGCTCTTAGTCCACCCGTTAGTGTGTTGTGGAAATTTGGAAATGGAGGTGAATTCACAGGTGTTATTTGACTAAGATTCAAAATTACGATGTCCATCTTTACCAGCTCTTATGTTGCTTCTATGTGGGACTTTAATAATCAATAAATCAATGAATAAAAGCTAATGCCTCTATGCACATTACTTTTCTATTTGTTACCTTATTTTCTCCATTCTTGTTGTACTTAAATATTATATATATATATATATATATATATATCCATTATGTAATGCACAACTGACTTTCCTACATAGTCTCCATCCCTTTCCACGAACTTCCGCCAACGCATAACAAGTCAGGTAAACCCAGAGGAGAAGAGTTCTGGAGGTTGTATTAAATACCAAGCTTTAATGGCAGCTCGCACGTCATTAGAACAAAAATGATGTCCCTTAAGGTACTCCTCTTTCATTTTCTTGAAGAGGCAAAAATCTCAAGGTCGAGTGCAATGACGATTCGTTGTTTCAACCACATCCCCTTGTGGGTTATCATTATTTTTTTTTTGTTCCCAGGTTTACTAACAGCACCCTGAATGCAAAGGAAACAATTGCGTTACATAGAGGATACATTTAATTCACAGGAACCAAAGGAATAATGAAACTCGGATAACAAATAAAAAAAAGTTATGTTCATAGAGGCATTAATTTTCAATTAAACCGCTTACTTACATTTGATGGCTGCTGGATTTGCAAAGGTTGCGTTACATGACAAGATACCTTGCGAGTATTATTCAAGCTAATCTATTGCATATAATTAAATATATCAAAGCTGATATATACGCTGTAAAGTGATTGTTGTTCTTACTACTGCTAAGCAAATATGACATTTCTTCGGGGCTAATAGAACACTAGAAAAAGTAACACAATGCCCTCGGGCATGAAGTTCTAGTTGAACGATTATTAGGTTGAACGATTATTCTCTATGGGAAAATTGTATGGGACGAAATTTGTCACTCCTCTTTCAAAACTAAGGGACGTAATCCTTTCTTTTGGTTGGATAGGTGATTTAATTAACTCAAAACTTGGTCAATGAGCACCCCAAACGGGGCAGGGAATGACACAAGAAAAACGGTAACATTTGGAACGGGTTTGGTTTTGGTTCCCAGCACCAAACTCTAAAAGATCAAAGTTCGTGGACGGTCGGACTCTAAAAGATCAAAGTTCGGGGGAAATAGAAATATTTCTTGACCTTTCACACGCATCTAGCTATATTTAATGAGGTTCTTGTCTGGATGTAAATGAGAGCCACTATTTTGAAGATTCGCCCAATTGAGTGATTAAGTTAAGGTTCTAGCCGCTCTGGTTATAAGAAATTGTTTCTCATTCTCATCTTGCAAGGTTTCCATGCTTGAGACCAGCAAGTGCAACCTCACGCTTACTACGGAGTTCTATTAACGAGTTTTTAAAAAAAATTAAATTTTAAGAAACTATTTAAAAACTTTTAGTGAGGTAACAAAGTAAATCACATCTGTTATTGTTGCTTTGTTTGGTTTCAGGAAGCCTTACATAGTAGTAATCCGCAATATCGTAAAGTTTTAATTTTTCTCCCAGGGTCTCATGAAAATTTAATTATTCTAATAAACATTGGAGATAGAAACTTAATTTTTATTTATTATTCTTATGATTTCTCTACATTGTCACCATCCACAGTTATACGTTTCTCCCAGACTTTCTTGACCTTCTAAAGGCCTTCATTGTAGAATTCAACAGATTGATATCTGCCTTCTTTCTACTGCACAATGGATAACTTCAATTTACGGCCGTCTACAACCAATCAAATCACCATTATTTTCAACGTTATGTACATAAGGATCAATTAATCTGTAGAATAAATTTTATCCGAATATCTCAGTTATTTCATAAATATGTGCATCATGTATTTCAAAATCTCGGGCCGCATACCTGTCACGATTATCTTTGAGTTCTAGCCAATATGTAACAAACATTTTTCTAAAAATATTCTAGCTAAGAATCTTAAAGTTTCTGATTATTAAACTCTGAAGTTTCATAGTAATAATTGAAACTTTATGATACGCCTTAACTCGTTCGTTCCTAGTTGTATTCAAGGAATGCCCCACATAGAATCGGCAAAACTTACTGGCGCCATATTCGGTCGGCATCTTATACCTGTGCAAAGTCAAATACCATCCAATGAATTATTTCAAATGTAGGAAACACAATGACCTAACGTTATTATTATTTTTATATTAAAAGCTTTCCTATAATTTCCTCTTAATGAATATTATTACATTCTATCATGCCGAATTGTTGCGGAACCATCCCGAGTCACAAGCTACCGCTTTTCTTTGAGACGGCCGTTTCAAAGAAGTAAAGTTATGGTTTCATAGGAAAGCGGAGCCGTTATTTGGCATCCGCGATATTGCGGCGAACGACGTCATTAATCTTCCAAGTCAAGTCTTCCCTTGGAAACCAAAGCTTTCCCGTTGATTTTCGATCCTCTCGCATTCAACGCCCTTTAGAAACCACGTCATTTGGTTTATTTAACAATGTTTTAGTAACGTCATCCATCGCAAAATTGTGGACGGTTGGTAACGGCTCCGCTTTCTTAGGAAATCATAGCTTAAGTCGCTATGATACCGTCGACTTACTATGTAGGCTTTTTTATAGCTTATTTTTGAAACGTTCGTGTTTTTGTTTTTATAGTTTGTTTCATTGTATTGCAAATACCTCTTGTTTATTTTGCCTCAGGAACGGGCCTGTGTCTTAGCATTACCACGGTAGCTGCTGTCCTGGTCAATTTATTTTGTTGATCGATACACCTTAACACATTTTATTTAATTTTAATTATGTATTTAAGAGTCCCTCACATGCGATAATCATTTGCCAAATATGAACTCAAGGCTCATGAACTCATGAACCAAATATGAACT